>APFE031250778.1:100254-113001 GCA_000404065.3 Pinus taeda
TGTAAATGTGTTAGAAAACCTGCAGAGATGAATCTAGCTAGTAAAGGTTGAACACACAGCTTTGCAGAGCAAAAACATTAAAAGAAAATCGAAAGAAGAAAAGAATGATTCATTAGAAAATATGTTACAATGCTCATGATATAGCATTACTGGATGAAGATCCCAAAGTAATGCACTATAGTGGTGATCAATGAGAAGACTCAACACCTACAACAAGTTCCGGAGATAACTAGTCAGTTGCAGAGTTAAAGAATGAGCAAATCAAGGAGTAAATCATGCAAAAAGAATCTTGCATGCAATCCCATGCTCTAACTAAGAGTCTGCATGTAGATGTGTAGTAGTTGCATGTAGTCGCATGCTCTAACTAAGAGTCCGCATGTAGGTACGTAGTAGTTCCAACATACACCAATTGTATTTTTAAAGGCCCATTTCCCCTGCACTTAAACAAACTAGCAACTCAATAAAATAGACATGGGACCCATGACAATTCACAACCTACATTCCTAATTTGTACAAAATAAAATTTATGATCTAAAATTTACATAGGCCTCTCTTAGTCTGAAGAAAAAACATGGAAGCGAACATCATCCATAGAATTTCCTCAATTTTGAAGTTGATAGGTTGAAGAGTTGTATTTTTGTAAATATTGAAAGCCTCAGGTTTAAAGTTGATATCTTGAAGAGTTGTATTTTTGTAAATACTGAAAGTGGCATGATGAGGATTGTTTGTACATGTCAATCATTTTTTATGAGTTGTTACGTTTGCTTGTCAGTGTAGATAATCTGCTTATCTATTTTCATTTAACAAAAAAAATAGCACATAAAAACGCCTACGGCGTGAACTTATGAATGGAAATTGAGCGTGGAATATACTGGTAAAACATATTAAAGATTGATTTTAATATTATGAAACACATGCAAATATTAAAGAAACAAGAAACTTTATTTGAACAGATATAAAGAAATAAGAAGCAAAGACTCGATGAAAATGTTGATGCCAACAAATCTAAAGATATGGGAAGTAAACACACATTGAGAAAAGGCGAAACTGGTTAGATTTAACCAATTTTGTATATTATATTTAGAGTACAGATGTTCATTGCAAGTCACCATAGATTTTAAATTCAATTATTCAGTTTTAACTAAACACAACCGTTCATCTTAATTGCTTTCATTTCTCGTAGAAGTTAGTAACATATTGAGTGATCTAAATAATACATATTTTGTTAGAGAAATTAGACACACAACATAAAATAAATTTGATAGTTTTATGGATTATAAGAGTTATAAATATATAGGATATAAATCAGTTTTATTGATTATAAGAGTTATAAATATATAGGATATAAATTACTTATTTTGATATATATAGATTACAATTACAATTCATATATAGGAAATAACAATTTCTAGATTGATGGTTGGGAACTTTCAATAACAACTCATAAAAATACATGGAAGTATTACTTTCAATATCCTCACTTTATGTTTACATGAAAAATATTGAAAAGACATATTACAACAACAAGGATAACCATTATGTAGTATTCATCAACACTCAAATCCACTATGGAATCTGGCAAACACCACTCTTTCACTACCACATTGATCTCCATTTAAAATGTAACCACATCTAGTTGATGATCTCCATTTAAAATGTAACCGCATCTAGTTGATGAACTTTGCAAGATCATCAATATTGACATCTCGGCTAGTAAGAGCCATCAAGTAATGAACCATCCCATAGACCAAACACCATTTCTAAAATATTTTTCTTTCGGTTATCAATAAGTTGCTCAGATAGAAGTGTAGATACTAATGTATTCAAAAATTGATTAAATAACCTGACCTTACTAACCCACAAAAATTAATGTTTTTAACACTAAAGCTTCCATTTTAAGAACCACCATCCCTTTTTATAACCATAATTAAAAGAAATAGAAAATAATTTCAACTCACATACAAACAACCACACATAATCACATAATATAATCACATAATAGACTGACTTAGACTAACTCTAAAAAACTTAAATCTCTTTAACTTTTAAAATAATTTGAGAGGTGGTTCTAGTGCTCCTCATCCTCCGTAAGGGCACGTACAATACACCCCAGACCTGCTTTCTCTGTTAGCTTTTCATGCAGAGGAAGACATTAATCACATGTTGGTCGATTTCCGGTTGCAAGGCGGATGCCATAATATTTTGGATAGCAACATTTCAGCACGTATTCCAGGCCCTACATGTTGTTTATCAACGCCATCCCCTTCTTTGTATACACTTCTTTCCTGAAATCAATGGTGAAAAAGAGATATGCCTTCAATTGACATGATGCCATGAGAAAAAAAGATAAATAAGGTTATCTCGTTGATTAAAAAAAACTTTAATTTTGTTCTGTGCCATCTCTTTCAGATTTGAGATATGAGATTTTACTAAGAGTGGAGATCTAGTTCTTCTCCCAAGCTACGGCACCATTCTATATTTGTGTGCCTTCCTCAGCAATTCTCCACATTCAGATTTAAATTCTCAGTCTTACACTTCTCTTCGCCGGATATCACCAATCTTCACCTGCGCAGCTTAGAATCCAGTTGTCGACATGATGCTGGGATTCACAGCTTCCCCTGTCTATGCTCGAAGTTTGATCAAACGACGCATAAATAATTCGCCAAGATATGCCACGGATCCTGAAGCGCAACAGTGTTGAAGTAACTCAGGAGGAATTAATTATGTAATGCTTCCAACATATAGGAATAACAGAACGCACCATGAAAATTAATCTTTAATTGAGGACGAATTAATTAATTCCATGAACCAGTAATTGAGAGATCCAAACTCTTATGTCGCAGAACTTCACGCGAATACGCAAAGTCACAACGATCACAACGACTAGACTTATCTAAACCCAGTAAGAACAAGGAGACACCAATGGGTAAAAAAATAATCACAATTAATTGATACTCACTAACCGGAGTAGGAGAGCTCTGCTATCATATTGGGGATTGGATATTTAATGCTTTAGATGTGTTTGGTGGCATGTGCTTATTCGTTTTTTGATAATCTATAAACTTTTACATGCATTTTTATTATTAGTAATTGTTGGATTTGGTGTGATGGGAATTGTGTTTTCAATAAGTGGTATCAGAGCCAAAGGTCTTGAGTTCGAAAAACACCTGGGTCATGGTGAGGGGAGATTGTTGGGAATTGGATAATCTAGTGATCCTCGTGTGTTTCACGACATGTGCTTAATCACCTCTAGATGGTGCAATGGCAATCATGTATTCAACAAGTGGTATCACATCCAAAGGTCTCGAGTCATGTTGGGGGGAGATTGTTGGGTATTGGATAATTTAGCGCTCTTGTGTGGGGTTTTGGTGGCCAAAGGTCTTGAGTTCGAAACGCACCCGGGTCTCGTTGGAGGGAGATTGTTGGGTATTGGATAATCTAGCGCTCTTGTGTGGGGTTTTGTTGTAATGGCAATTGTGGTTTTGGTGTAATGTCAATTGTATTTTCAACAAGTGGTATCAGAGCCAAAGGTCTTGAGTTCGAAACACACCTAGGTCACGTTGGGCAAACACTGTTGGATATTGGATAAAACACACCCGGGTCACTTTGGGGGGAGATTGTTGGGTATTGGATAAAACACACCTGAGTTATGTTGGGGGGAGATTATTGGGTATTGGATAATTTAGCGCTCGTGATTGTTGGGTATTGGATAACTCCTCTGAGTTTCGTGGTTGTTGGGTATTGGATAATCCAGTGCTCTTGTGTGGGGTTTTGATGTAATTTGTTGAGTATTGGATAATCTAACGCTCTTGTGTGGGGTTTTGGTGTAATGGTGGTATTGGAGCCAAAGGGCTTGAGTTCGAAACACACCCGGGTCAGGTTGGGGGGAGATTGTTAGGTATTGGATAAAACACACCCGAGTCACGTTGGAGGGAGATTGTTGAGTATTGGATAATCTAGCACTCGTGATTGTTAGGTATTGGATAACTCCTCTGTGTTTCGTGGTTTTTGGGTATTGGATAATCTAGTGCTCTTGTCTGGGGTTTTGGTGTAATGGCAATCGTGTTTTCAACAAGTGGTATCAAAGCCAAAGGTCTTGAGTTCGAAACACACCCAGGTCACATTGGAGGGAGATTGTTGGGTATTGGATAATCTAGTGCTTGTGATTGTTGGATATTGGATAACTCCTCTGTGTTTCGTAGTTGTTGGGTATTTGATAATCTAACGCTTGTGATTGTTGGGTGTTGCATAACTCCTCCGTGTTTCGTAGTTGTTGGGTATTGGATAATCTAGTGCTTGTTGGGCATTGGATAATCTATCGCTGTGTGTGTTTTGTGACATGTGCTATACAGTAGTTGTTGGCTATTGGATAATCTAGCGCTTGTTGGGCATTGGATAATCTAGCGTTGTGTGTGTTTTGTGACATGTGCTATACCGTCTCTCGATAATCCATTAACTTTGATGATAGGTCTCTTTACTAACACATACAAATTTTGGCATAATGACAATCATGTTCCAACAAAATCTTCAAATCTTTTTAAATTGATCTCTTCTTCATTTTCATTTTATAATTTTTGATATTCTTCATTCTCTATCATCTATTTTTATCTTTTACAGTTTTCCTCTTGTACATATAAATTATAAACCATTTCACTCCCTTACATGACCAATCATCTTAGATTTTATCTCAATGACTTCTAACCATTACACCTATGACATGACCAATCATCTTAAGTTTTATGTGAATGACTTCTGACAGTTACACCTATGACATTTTTCATTGACTTACTCTCAACAAAACAACATCGCAAACTTTCTTTCTCAAAATGGTTTTGAGAGTCCCGTGAACTTTCCAACCTAATAAAATTTGAAAATAGACATGTTTAATCATAATTCTATCATAATTAAGACAAGTATATACAATTACCAACTTTCATTTGGACCAATCTAATCATTATAAAACATAAATCAACATCATTTCTTTTCCACGTCAAAATAATATTAAAGTGAGACAGTACACCCAACAACAATAGTCCATAAAAATTATTTGATAAAGAAAAGAAGAAATGAGCACTAATAACAACCACACTAACTAAAAAACAATCTTTTAAAAAAATATTAAATTAATAATTAGTTTATCATCTTTTCATCCTCTACATTAAATACTTTATTATTTTCCATCCTTAAAAATACTATATCATTTTCACGCACTAGACTCACATCATTAAATATTATATCCTTCCCATCCGCTAAACAAAATCTTTTAAGAAATATTAAATTAATAATTAGTGTATCATCTTTTCATCCTGTATATTAAATATTTTAATATTTTCAATCATTAAAAATATTATATCATTTTCACCCACTAGACTCACATCATTAAATATTATATCATTCCCATCCACTAGACAACACAGAAAGGCAGAAAGTTACCTCAAATCTAAAAAAATATTTCCGTCCACTGGACAACACAGAAAGCCGAAAGTTCCTCAAATCTAAAAAATATTAAAAAGTCAGTAGTGACTGTCCACTAAATGTCAACAGCCGATATAAATTGTTTGATGAAGGAGAATGGGAAGTTAACAGTGATAGGAACAGTGGAGCTAAAACATTGTTCGTCATGAAAAGGGGTTTTTGAACAAACGTTAAGTAGTAATTTAATGATTGGTTCGTTTATTAAATATTACATTATCTTTATGTAATATTGAATATTATATTATTACCATCTACTGTACAATATGGAAACGTAACGTTTAATCGTTTACATAATATATAGTGATAGTATATTTATGGCCCTTTCACGTTAAAAAGAGGCAATGATATGAAAATATACCAAACATATTCAAGTAATCAGATAACGTCAATCAAAACTGCTTTTAAAACAAATTTAAGTGATTAGATAACCCCAACAGAACGCCAATCGAGATTGACCTCCTCCTCGAAACAATTCAAGTATATTATGGTGTATATCTTGAGAGATTAGGTGGCACTCAAATTTCTAATGGTGTAGGGAGAGAACTTCGATGACATACACATTGATTGGCGTTTTTTGATGCGTTGTATTAGTCCCACATTCATGCTTGAAATATGGCACATGGGTGATTGGTTGAAGAGAGACTTGGTTAAGCCAATCTCTGGTTGGGTGGAACCTGGTAGTCCCATCACTGATTGGTTCATTGCATTATTAATGAAAAGAATTCATTCCCTTGATTTTCGTGTGCAAATGTACTGATGTATATATGGATTTTGATGGATGAAATGTTTTTTGTATTTTTGTTCCTATTATGTTGTTTATATGCACATTTACCCCGCAGGGTGTCACAACGTGGAAGGAATCCAATTTAACTGGTCAAACTACCTTCATAGAGAGTTCCTGGTGAACTATCACGAAGCACAAGAGCAAAGCAAGGCATTCCACTATGCGTGTCTCTTGCTATTCATTGTGTTGGTAGCGTGGGGGCTACCAGAGGATAGCCAATTCCCTTTGTTCACGCTGTAACTCCTTGAAGTAGCAAAGTACGTTTCAGTATGGGTGACCAAGGACATGCAGCGAGTTTGTGACATCAAGATCTTCTGGATCTTGATGGAGATGAATATCAAGATGGCCGTCAATCGCAAGATACAATTAACGCCAACGGTGTATGCTAACCTTTAGAGCTATGCTAAGTTTCAAGCCGATTTTCATCGAGTATCTATCATGGAACAGAAGGACCCAGCGCACAAGTGCTATGACTTGTTGTACCTAGCCACATATGATGCCATCAATGTAGTGCTTGATTAATGGTCGGAGGAGTGGCACATTACCACGGACTTGGGAATGGGTGGACGCAAGTCCGCCGCATAGAAGAAGGAGGAGGAGGCCAAGCTGAAAATGGTGCAACTGGTCGAGATGAGGAAAAAGGAGGCCGCTGAGAAGCCCTAGACAGAACAAGCAGAAAAGTAGGCAGGTAAGCAAAGAGGCAGAATAGAGCGTGGCTCTGATGAAGGTGCACAGTCGCCTTTGCCTGTGACAGAAGAGGAAGACACAGAAGAACACGATGCAGACCCTCAACAGACGTCCACCCACATTAATAGCCTAAGAGAGCTAGAGAAGGGAGGGCCCAGAAGGAAATCCAAGGTGACCAAGACCTCGTTGGACCCTATTACATTGATGGAGGGCGACTTAAATGATATCGGTGACACAGTTAGACATGTCACCGCGAAGGCCCTGCAGCAATTTGAATACAGATCATACTAGGGGCTATACGAACTAGGTTGCAGGAGTTGCAGAACCACATGTTGCAGGATGCTACAGTGTCTACTGGCTTGGCCATCGGCACTTGAGAGGTTGTCCATATGCTATGCACGAAGGCTTCCAGTGTGATAGTGCCACTATATGGAGCACTAACCACGTACAATGAGGCTGACAGGCCCACTATTAGTGCCTTGAAGGGAGTTGGGCTAAACTTGGCAATGCTTCCTTGAGAAGCACTCCACTTCTTATAGGATAGAGTAATTGTAGAAATGAGGGCCCGAGAGCACCATGACCTTTAGGTGATTAGCGAACAGTGGATCAAAAATGAACAAATGGCCCTACAGAGAAATGGTGTCATCGTCGTTGAGACCAAGGCGACTAGCCATAGCAACAAGATCATGCAGGTCATTCAGGAGTCATGCAAAATGGTTCTAGAGTTGGCCATTTTAGAGGAAGAGCCAGTCGAGGTCTGCATTCACAAGTGGCCACAAGGGTGTGCAACACTTGAATGGTGATGGCACAGGTTCAGCTGGAGTTGAACCTACAAATTACTAGGCTATTGTTGAGGGCCTAGCCCTCCACACCACCAGAAGTAAAGGAATAATGGGGGACCATTGTCACAGAGGCAATCACGGTGGTGGAAAGTGTAGTAGAAAACTACACATAGTTGTTTGAGCAATCATTTGAGGTCCTAACAAGATTGCAAGACCCAAATGTACAGAAGCTGGAGATGGAAGTGCGCGAGCTACAATAGTGCTACAATGAAGTTAAGGGCACAGTGCAAACCGTCGTGATGACACAGAGACTAGCCAAGCTACAGGAGGCCAAGCAGCTGAAGGAATAGGTGGACACAGTGCTACACAAGGAAGCAACATTGAAGGTGCAACTAAAGCCTTGGCTAGAGTAAGCTTACATAGCCACAAAAAATATTGAAGGAAGCTTACGACTCTGCAAGTGATGCAACAAAAGCTTCAGGTTGACAGTGCAAGAGCAGTGACCGAGAAGACAGTGGAAGATGTGAAGCAGGCAGCAGCTCAATGCACGACTGAGGTAGCAGTCATAATGGTTGAGATGGATGGGCTTCGCGCCTACTGAGTGACTTGAGGGCGAGTCACAATGTTTGCGTTGGGGGCCTGTTGAGAGCGGGATCCCCCAAGGGTAGTTTTGGGGCTAAAAGCCCATGTTTGAGTCAAATTGTGTAATAAAAATGTGAAGACTCAACATTTTGTGGTTACAGAGCATGAAGGTATTGTGTCATAAAGGGTAGTCCGCCCTTAGTTTTTTAACTAAATTCAACTGTAAGAGATCTAGCCATGGTCTGCGGACCATGGGATTGTATGAAAAGAGCTAAGCTTTAAGTAGTTTTAAGGGATACCAAATAAGAGAGTCATAGCACTGAAGTAAGAAGTCTAAGTCTTGGGTTGTAGCGTAGGTAGAGGCTTTGCAGATGAGTGCATAGAGGCCTAGGATATAAGTCCGCAGTTGAGTGTGCGGACTCTTGGAGATGTGTGTGCAAGATGGACAAAGTTGTAAAAACTTGGAAGATATTAATAAAGAAAATATTATGCAATTCTTGTGTCTTTGTTCTGTTATTGCATCTTGATATGTTATGTATGAATTTCCTTTACTATTCTTATGTGATGTGCGAATGAATGCAATTACATTGAATAATTTAAAGTAATTACGATTATCTATTTAAGTAGTGATAACTATAATTATTGGATAAGATAAGCAAGTCACTTAGAGTAATTTGGGAATTTGCATGGCACGCTACCATAGCAGCGCGAAAGTACCTGAGTAGTAGGCTAGGGCTACGCGAAGGTCGATCTTACCCTTTCGCGGAAGTATTAAAGGATATAATAAAGGGCTTGTATTGCAAGCCCTAGAGCGAAGTGACCTGTGTGAGGGCAGGAATAGAGGGAATTAAAAAACATCACAACCATCTCAGGGTGTAGAAACTTGGTTATAGCATCCCCCCATATTGCTTCGAATGAGACTTCACTCCGCGCACCGTGGGCTGATGCCGAAAGGGCCAGTAGTGTAGGGATTTGTTTGGCTAATTAATCTTGAACCTAGGTCAATCTCCTTGAAGCCAACATATATCTAATTTCGGATCTCCAAGGTCTGAAATTCCATCCTATCGTAACCCTCTGAGTCATATTTCCAACCCCAAGACTCTGGCAGAGATTGGATTATTCAAGAAAGAGTTATGCCCAATCTCCCACAATGACCTAACTATAGACTGGTTCTATAGAGCGAAATTGTATGGAGTGCCATGTGTCTTTATTTTTACCTTCATCCCTAAAAGTGATACCAACAAAACTAAATTATGTTCTCTTTCTGTCACTTTTTATCAAATTTAAATCTGATGCTTAAAGAGAAAGTTATGATGCTTTTCCCAAGGTCACCTGTTTGAGATGGAATTCTAGAGCCTGCAAAATCCCTAACTTCCTATGATCATATCTCTACAAATATAGTGAGAAAATATCTGAAATTTGTACGCAAGGTTCACCATGATTTCAGCTCCACATGGTTTCAATTTTTGTTTTGAAGCTTCCTAGAAAAAACGTTATAGTGAAAATTCCACGATGGCATGTTTCAAGCAATGAAACCCGAAAATCCAAAGCTCTGATACCAAATGTTATGCAACCAGCTCACAAATAGATAGACCAACGAATTAAAAATTATCCTCTTCGAGGGGGAAACCTCCTTTACATCACATAAATGAAAAATTCTTGGATAATACAAATGATAAGACCTCCTTTGTATATATAGGGGCCTAAGGGGTCACAATATAATTAATGCCTACCTAAAAATATTAATGTAAGGGAAAAACAATAACAATAGTGGATTTCTAGGGGGTACACAAATATAAATATGGGGGCTACATGGTCACAACATTAAAAATAAGTGGGATACACTAGTATTATAGGGACCTGACAAAGGTAGACCTTAGCAAAATTAAAGCCATTAAAGAATGGAAAATTCCCACAACCATAAAGCATCTTGGAGGATTTCTCGAGTTTAGAGGGTATGATCCCAAGTTTGTTAATAATTATGGGAGAATAGCAACACCTCTAACAACATTACTAAAGAAAGATGCATTTTGTTGGACTCCAAAACCAACTAACTCCTTTGAACATCTTAATGAGGCAATGTGTCAAACATTATTCTTAACTATGCCAGACTTCACAAAAACATTTATTGTGGAATGTGATGCCTCACGAAATGGAATTGGTGCTATTTTAATGCAAAAAGGAATACCCATTGCTTTTAAAGGTTATCCAATGAAAGGAATGTATTTACACAAACCTATTTATGAGAAGAAACTATTGACAATACTACATGAAAAAAAGAAATGGTGACCTTACTTAATGGGAATGCACTTCAAGGTGAAAATAATCATGATAGTCTTAAATACTTTTTGGAACAAAGATGATCTTCATTAGAGCAACAAAAATGGGTCACAATTATGTTGGATTATGACTTTGAAATAATCTACAAAAAAGGGAAGAAAAATGTTGTTGCACATGCACCCTCAAGAAAGGATGAGGATGTGGAAGCATTTTTTTTTGCCATTTCTATTATCCAACTAGATTGGATAAATGAAGAAAGGGATGAATGGAAGAATGACAAATAAGTGTGGACAATAATTCCAAAATTGTAGCTCTCCTAGTACATCTGATACATTTAGGTAGAAAAATTATTCAATATGGTACAAAGATCACTTATATCTTTGTAAGAACTCCAAAAAAAAAAAAAAAAAATGGAATTTCACACCTCTCATTATGAGAGCACTCAAGATTTTTAAAAACTTGACATGGGGTCAAGAAGAAATTTTTTTGCAAAGGCCTTAAATCTGATATTCAAAATTTTGTGGCAGAATGTTTGGTTTGCCAAAAAAATAAAGTGGACACAATTAAGACCTCGGGTCTGTTACAAGCTTTATCCATTCCATGTCAACATTGGGAGGAGGTTTCAATGGATTTTATCAGAGGTTTACCCAATTCTAAAAGAAAGAGTGTCATCATGGTGGCAATTGATACACTTACCAAGTATGCACACTTTTGTTCATTATCTCATCCATTTAAAGCCAGTACATTTTCTACTACATTTATGGAAACAATTCAAAAGATACATGGAAATCCAAAGATTATTGTAAGTGACAGAGATCCCATTTTCACTCGAAATTTTTGGACGGAATTATTTTCTTCTCTGGGTACTCAATTATCTCATAGCTCATCTTATCGTCGTCAATCCAATGGGAAAACTAAAATAGTGAACAAATGTTTGGAAGGATATCTTCGTTGCTTTGTATCTGATAAACAAACACAATAGGTCAAGTGGTTACCTCTAGATGAATGGTGGTATAACACTTTCTTCCATAATGCAACAAAAGAAAACCCATTTATGGCACTTTATGGATATCATCCACCATCCATCACGTCATCCTTAAGAGAAAATTCTAAAGTTCAATCAGTGTAAGATCAAGTTGAGCATCAACAACAAGTTCTCCAATTCTTAAAGGATAACCTCACTTTGGCACAGAATCAAATGAAACAACAGGTAGATCAACATTGTACTGAAAGATGTTTTGATGTAAGCAACAGGGTATTTTTACGACTACAACCATACAAAAAAATGTCCCTCAAGCAAGCTAAGAAGGATAATAAATTATCACCAAAGTACTATGGTCCTCACAAGTTGTTGCAAAATATTAGTATTATGGCATACAAATTGGAGCTTCCTACATCTTCTCGAGTGCACCCAATTTTCAATGTTTCATTCTTAAAGAAGGTTATAACTGACAAGCTCCCAGTTAAACAATATTTCCAAAGCTTGACGAGGAAGGAAAAATTGTATTGGAACTTGAAGAGATCAAGGAAATAAAACCCTGACAACTACAAAATATATGAATTTGAAAGCATCTCCTCAAATGGAAGAACTTACCCAATGAAGATTACACACGGGAGGATGAGAATTTTATACAAAAGAATCCAAAACTAGGGAAGCTATCGAGATTGAGAAGAGGCCGAACAATCTCATTTGGGATGATGGCTGGAAAATTAGCAGGTGCTGGATTCCAGCGCTCTCTTCTTAGTTGGTTTTTCTGCCCCCTCCTCGGCGTTGTGCTTTCTTTCTCTATCTATCTTTTGTAGTACTTGTAGTATCATTATTATTTTTATTATTATGTTTGATTTATTCGGTCATTATTTTTATTATTATGTTTGATTTATTCGGTCATTTTTTCTCTATTCTAATTTTTATTTTCTCCAGCCTCGTATTTGTACTAGTATTATTATCGCTATTATTATTAGTATTATTAGTACTTTCTAACTTATTTTAACTCCCATTTTACATAAAATATTTAATTAAATAAATGAATTACCTTTTGATTGAACCATTATAATTATAGTATTTATTTTGATCCTAACTTTTTAACATACTTATATATGTTTTTTATTATTAAATAATAAATTAATAAATTACTTTTTAAATTAATAAAAAGGAAA
>APFE031250778.1:113810-125515 GCA_000404065.3 Pinus taeda
AATTAATAAATTAATTTTTTGAATTTATTTTATATATAATTTTGACCTAATTTAGCTTATTTCCATTTTATTTCCATTATAAATTGATAATAATAATATTAATTATAATAATAATAACAATAATAATATTAAAATATTAAATTAATTTTGACTTGGGGCCTTTAGGCAAAATTAGCCGTTGGAATCTCTGCTCAGTCTATTTAACATGCTAGGCTGGATCGGTTTCTTCAACTTGTCTTGACGATGAACCACACTGGTTGGTTCGAAACGCGTCGACAAATGTCTGTCTACATGTGATTTACTCCGAAGCTACTCTTTCAACCATTATGAATCACAGAAGCCTCAATTCAACATCCAAAACTACTCAAGCATTAAGGACAACACTTTTTTGAAGGAAAGGAGCATGTTAGGTCGTTATAATACTAGTGTAGCCCCTTATTGTTATTGTTAGTGTAGCCCCTTAATGTTATTACCATGTCCATGTAGTCCCCGTATTGTTATTATTGTGCCCCATAGGAGCTCACTTTTGTTAATATTGTGCCCTTACATTATCATTGTTATGTAGGCATTGATTATATTGTGACCCCTTAGAATCGTATATATAGAAAGGATGGCTTGTGATTTGTATTATCCAATAATTTTTCATTTATGTAACGTAAATGTGGTTCCCCCCTTGAAGAGGTTAATTTTTAAGTTGTTGATCTATCTTTTCTTCTATTTTGTGAGTTGATTGCATAACACTATCAAATACAAGTTCACGGATATAAAACATATCTGCATAGTGTGAGAGAAAGAAAATGTTAAGAAACTTCATGTATACCTGCGAAGCACTCCTTCGTTTGGAATTGTGATTTCCAAACATATCCAAAAGAATTCTCACCTAGTTCCTCTCTTTCACCTTTTACCTTGATAAATTTGAGTCTTATTATGCTCTTGCACATCACTTAGTTGTTCACTATAAACAAATCAACTGTCACCTTGTCATGCTAATGTCAAGCATGTTTCCCTACAACTATTTACACATGTCAGCCACACGTTCCAAGGATCAAAACATCGTGTCTATTAATTTGAAATCAACCTTTCCCAATACTAATACACATATCATAATCCACAATCAACTCACAAACATGGTGATAACACTACAACCATCACCTACTTACACTCAAGTATATATTAGTTGTCTCAACACATATTGTATTATTACAACCATCTTAAAACAAGACCATTCCTTCATGAAATCTTATAGACACATACGCATATCATGCAATTAATCCAAAATTCAAAGAAACTGTAAACATATTAAGTTAGATAAACGAAATAGACAACATAATAAAACTCATAACTCAAAGTGTCACAGGGGATGCTATCACATTTGCACAAGTTAGTCAAGATTAGTACAACACAATATTACAAGTACATTGACTCATACCTTCATACCATAATCATAACCATGTGCACATGAAGATCTGCATTAGCATGTTACATGCAATATCAAGATCTTAATTGCAATAACCATAATCATCATGAGTATGATCACAATGCATATGACATCAAGTTACTACCGTTCTTGAATATCTAACACATATGTGTATGACCACACTAATTAACTAGCATTTATCATCTATATATAACCATAATAAAAATATATGATAAGCATGAATATAGCCACAAGTCATATAACAAACATTAACCAACATACCTGCATACCCAACATACAAACATGTATGACAGTTTTCTCTTACCCCAAGGTCTAATGTTGCAATCTCACTTCGATGATCTGCATCTCTTGCTATATCTTAGCCAACATATCAACATAATAACCTACGAATGGCAGCATGACGACACAAGAACGCAACAATTACCATCAGAATTCATGCATAAAAAACATGTAGACAATTAACATGAATGCAAGACAACGAGATTTTGCTCATCCAGTCCAAGTGTTGAACCATGTTATCATACGACTCTATAGTGCTTCCTCCCACACTTAACCAAGCTTACCAGTCTACTAGGGTAAATATGTGTTGAAGAGTTATTATGATATTATTCAACCTCCTAACTATAATTAAGCAAGTGGAATGAAGAGACTAAAATCATACTGACCTCCCTTAGGTGCTATAGGACCCCCAAGGGCTAAATCACCCCTCCAGATGCCCAAGCCCTAAGTTGAGCCTCCTTTTAACTGATCTAGACTCCCAGACACGGAAATAACATGACCTAAATATTATTGTAACCCTCCAATCACATGCATGATCCTGCAAGGGAGCAACTACAATCTTTTTCACCCAGTTTTATTCTTGCAACTGCGAGTTATGGCACACATTTTCAAAGCTAGTCTCCAAACCACTACCTAGAACTTAAGGAAACTTTCCAAAACAATGAATGAGACAAGGAGAAATATTTCCACACAAAACATACATTATAACATGACCTAACCAAGCCTAACGATGACATACATATCGTCAAGCACATCATTAACAAGTAATGTATAGGTTAGCAATAAACATCTCAACATAGGGGTCTCGTACTTATATGAGAATCCTCAAGAAGGCTTGATTCCATCTCACAATAGCTGCAATATCATCTATTACGTAATGTAGTCATGAACATTTCATTGACTAACCAAAACATGATGAAAGCGATAAATGAAGTCTATCATGAAACCATGCTTATAATCAACATATAACCAAAGAAATATCAATGATGAAAAAAATTAAAGCCACATAATGACAATCATAAATATTGATGATGTACAAGAGGAAATGAGCTCTTATTAACATATGAAAATCCAACCAAGTCAAAGACTTCCTTGTACCACCTGACCATAGATTTGGATGAACCAAATCTCTCTTTGATATAATCACCGTTATGCAACATTCCAAGAGTGAATGGGGGATTTCATGGAATAAACCAAACCAATGATTCTAGAGGTCAAGCAACCTCAACTCTCAACTAGTGACTCCACTTCATGGTGGGACATCACTAACCATCACCCGATCAATATCTACCCAAGTTGTTAAGGGCTCTAGAGTGTTTGTTCCAACCTAGCTCCAAACTAGTAACTCAACCCACCATTGTCGTAGGGCTCGAGAGTCGTTGTTCAACCAATGATCCGGTACTAGTAACTCAACGCACCAAGGGCTCCAGAGTGTTTTTCCAACCAAGGATTTGAGTCTAGTAACTCAACCACATGGGTTTGACTCAATGGACCTATGACATATCACGCGTATTCGTGGCATACTAAACAATACCCTTAATTTTACTAGATATTATGAAATACATCTAAAAATCACATTATTTAACCCCATACCCATACGAACCCAATACGCTTCCCCAATTTAAAAATTCCCTTCTTTCACTAGATATTGTAGGTATCCAATTTTCATTAACATTTTATTTACCCATTCATATTTTAATTAACTTTGAGCTCCACTTTTTAGACCTACTAATATAAAAACCATTTACCCAGTAATATATGCTCAATATATTATGTCATTTTATCCTCAATATATTTCCCCTCATATAAAACCACACAGTCTGATATTACTCCCCTAGCGAAGCCCCTGTGAACTCAACCCAAATTGTTCTAAGGCTACTATATTGTTTGTCCAACCAAGGCTCCAGGAACTAATAACTCAACCCACATCCATAATGAACATGAGCACCAATAAGAAATGAAAGGGGAAGACCCAGAACACCATGGCTATCTAGGAAATGGCAAGGGTAGAAAAAACCATTGTCAATCCATGCAATCGTCCATGTCAATGAAAAATCACAACCAAGAAGCCACAAGCATGTACCATACACACCAAAAATAGTATCGAAATTATACATGCAACTCGATACCTGCAAACAAATCTAGTTGTAGTCGTTGATCCACCTGCTCCCTTGCGCTTTTTCTACATTCCTTTGCCTTCTTTCTCCAAATCCAATGTATGCTAAAGTGCTCCAAGAATACTATAAGTGTGCAAGAGTATGAGCGAATAGAAGAGAGATTATTTTCCTTTCAATTTCCTCCACACATGCAACCTGTGACTTTTCACCTTCCTTTTCTCCTATTTTCCATTATTTTCATAGACTAAATGTCAATTAATGCCACTTTTCCTTTTCCAATGAATTTTCCAATTTCCATAGCCATTAATAACCAAATGAACACCCACTAGGATGCTTTTATCACCATTTAGTGTGGAATACAGACCTAGGTCTTATTTTTCCTTAATTGGCTTTATTACATAGATTTTTAACGAAGGTTGTTACACAACAACATTACCTATCGGATCTAGGAGGGCCAAAGAAATTAAGGATATATGTCCCAAAGGTCATGGAAATATTCTACCCTAGGAGTCTAATGCACAAGCTTGTTCACTCAAATTTAACCTTGTATCTAGGCCCAAGCAATCTTTAGAATTTTATCAAGAGAGTTGATTCCTTTTAACAAATTCCTTTAAATTGTAATATTTTAATCCAAGAGAATTTGCACTTATGCTAATATTTCCATTAAAGACATATACAAGAAGTTTGTTGGAATAAATTGGCACCTAGATTCAACAAATAAGACAGGTGTAGCTAGGATAAAGGACTTCTAGTTAAGAACCCTCCATTTTGTTGTGGGATATTTTTCCTTTTTACAGTTTTTAAAAGCAATTTAACAGAAAATAGTGAAGGCTAGACAAGTAGAGGCATTACGACAAAAAAGATAGGCCAGAGCAAACAACATGCGTATTATATAATCAAGCCAAGTAATTTACTTGTATTAATATCTATGTATTGGAATGTGAATTATTAGGATCACATTTACATGTCTTTGTGTTTGTGATAAATCAACGTCCACATATTACAATGTCATGATTAGTGTGACAATTTCCCTTTGTTTTACTATGAATGATAATATGGTTGAATATATTAATGTCTATTCTAGAAACTAAAGCAAGAACATGAATGTGGTATTTCGAAGGTTGTTAGTTTTCTGGTAGTAATGACAATGGGAATACAAGAGTCCTATAGAAAAGGTTAAACGCTCTTTCGAGGAGAAAAGACAATGTATGCAGATCGATGTACCCATTTGAAAGAGGAAGCATAAGGAGACCACCATGGAAGAATATACCTTCTACAATCCTCACCAATTATTGGGGGACCACTCAACTGTGAAGCATCTCTCTATAGTAAATTAATTGGAGTTCTAATGGAAATATGAAGAAAGCCGAGGAAGGTGCGAGGGTGTAGGCATGAAACAGCAATCAAAGTGGGAGGCCACACCAAATAAAGTGGAACATTGCTCATTGCAACCCTTGAAAGTATCAAACCATCGTCGTCTGATTGAAATAGTGGGAGTGCCATTACCCCTCTCCCTCTCCGCGGGAAAAATACGACAAATAGTAGAGTTGAATCAAGTTCAAGCCAAGAGTTGGTGATTGGAAGTAAACTTACTGACGCATGTGATACCAATCTTGATCAAAGACTTCATACACCCGGAGAAGTTGTGTATAAAGTGCTTGAGAACCTTTATTATCAGTACCCTGCCGCTAACCCCCCCTAGAAAATTGTTGAAGATAGGGGTCACCAACAAATGATGGGAATCCCTATCAACTAATAGGCTTGACATACCTAATCGTTCAATCAATTATTGTCGCTACCACTGCCTACCACAGTTTTGTTGTAATAACGATGAGTGTCATGCGATGGCCGGAGTAATGGGAGCACAAGGCGCTCTAGCCTCTAAATTGCATAGTCGTCATCAATTACTAAACCATCTATCGCACTCAGGGCAGCGAAACGTCGAGATTAAGTGTGGAGTAGAAGAAATGTCTTGTGATTGAGATGCCACTATCAAATAGTGAGCCACAGGAATATTGTAGTAGTGCGGTGAAGCGCCCATATCATCGGGAGCCAAAGCCCAACATGACCTAATGCTGACGTCTATTGGGCTGCAAGAAGTACTTTTTTGTAGTAGTAGAAAAGTCTCAGGACCTAGTGGATGAGTTCAGACCTGAGAGCTTGCGTAGTCGGTAGGATTGAAGTACATTTTCGAGAGTGTTGTGGGGTGGAAAAAGAAACAGACCCATAGTCTTAATTTCATCAAGTAGTTGGGAGCGCTACGACTGTAACATAGAGAATTAGGATAGTGTTGAGTGCGTTGGGTGATAGTTGGAGGAAGCCCGGGGCACCAGAAGAGATCTCGGATGCTGAGAACTAGGTGTAAGGAAGAGCTTCATGACATTGCTTAGCCTTTTGTGGATGAGTGAGTAAAACACTTAAACGCTGTGGGGAGAAGGAGAAACTAAGCTATAATATCGATTTAGCCAATAGGAACAAACCTGGACCACGGCCGTTATGGATACAACCGAGAAGAAAAAATAGTCGCCAACAATTAAGCTTATATGCGTGCGTCATATATGGCTTGAAATAAGTTCCTCGAGTTTTAAGTTCATAAATATATGATTATCTTAAAAACAAAACAAAAAAATGAAAGAAATGAACAGCATCATACTTTCTATTCATGAATGCAAAATAAGATAATTGTAGTCTATGTCGATGATTTAATAGTTACAAGAAAGAATGAATTTGACATCCAACATGTCAAGGAAAACATTTACTTTTCCAAATTAGTTATGCTGTAAGGCATTTGCATTTGAAATGAACTCTCCTGTGATTCGCATTGGTTATGTACCATTAGGTTTAGTGTTAACTGA
The DNA here is from genome assembly GCA_000404065.3 of Pinus taeda. Lineage (NCBI taxonomy): Eukaryota > Viridiplantae > Streptophyta > Pinopsida > Pinales > Pinaceae > Pinus > Pinus taeda. Next base: position 120,500 of record APFE031250778.1, read on the forward strand.
TTAAAAAATTCCGTGTCGTTGATCTCATAACTGACTCTGGCCGCTCAATAACTGACTTATCTCATAACTAACTCTTGCAGCTCAACTGACTGACTTATTAACTTTTTTGTTCGGCAAAGGTCTCTCCACAATGTGTTGAAGGCTTATGCAGTGTATGACAATGAGGTGGGGTATACTCAAGGGATGAGTTTCATAGCAGGCGTGAAGGTGGGGTATACGCAAGGGATGAGTTTCATAGGAGGCGTGCTTCTGCTGTACATGTCTGAGGAGAATGCATTTTGGGTGATAGTTGTGCTGCTTAAAGGTTGAGCAAATACTCCATTGAGAGGGCTATACCCAGATGATCTACCTCTACTCAAAAAATGCCTATTTGACTTTGATACACTTGTGAAGGAGCAACTACCAGAGTTAGGGAAACATTTTGAGGAGAAAATGCTCATGCCATCTATGTTTTCAAGCAGCGGGTTCTTGACCGTTTCCTCTACAGATTTTCCATTTCCACATATGGGAAAGGGACATTACGGTCCTTTACTATACATCTCAAACAATTTTTAAGTGTATTTTGTCATGTAGTTTTCCATCCAAGACTTTGAACCGTACATTACGATGAATCAATTTCTAAGTGTATTTTGTCATGTAGTTTTCATATCAGCATTTTGAACTGCACATTACAATGAATCAATTTCTAAGTGTACTTTGTCATGTAGTTTTCTTAGAAGCATTTTGAATTGTTCATTACAATGAATCAAAATAGTTGAATTTTATCCTTAGTTTCAGAAAAAACAGTGATGTTCTCTAATATCAACATTGCAATAGAGGAGGTGAGTTTAATGCAAGACATGCAATATCCATATATATATATATATATATATAAAACAATCTAACCATAGAGCATAGAAATTCATGGGTTCCTCTGTCATACACTATAATTTATTGGAGGAACAACCAAAGGAAGACACAGTGCAAATTATTTACATAATCAGTATGATCTTAGTTCAAAATCAGACAAAACATTATGCCAAACCCTCACAAAATCCTCGCTCTACAGCCTAAAACGGCAGAATGTGAGCAAGCACCTAAAATGGTGAAGGACATAGATGACTAGATTCCAGTGTTATTCCTCAAGAAACCCCGTTCTTGTGGCTAAAATGAGCCTTCACAATAGATGGCCTAACACCCTACAGATCAACTAAGAGAAGAAATAAAGAATCTATTGTAAAACCATAATTGAAGAACAAATCGAATTCTTGCAATTGTGAGTCATCACTTGCTAGGGTTTATGCTCCACATCAGGTCAGAAATTTTCCTGTAGGGTCTTCGGATTCAGCAGGGAAGACGTCTGCATGATGGATTTAGGAAACCTGGGAGGAACCCTATGCATCGTAGTACATTTTTAACTTAGATTAGACATGGGAAATTGAGCTAAAATCTAAATTAAACATCTCAGGGCATGATAAAGGTTATACCTGTTGGGCCATTGTGTGAATGAGCGAATTGAAACTCCAGGGAAGCCATCACCACTGCCTACGAAGGGTATCGAGAAGGTAATCTCTACAACATGAGATAAACAGGGAGGTTTGCATTGTTTGTTATACCCTTTGTAAGGAGACATTGGAACCCTGTACAAAAAAAAGTAATGAATAGTACCCTATAGCATGAGAGAAATATTGTTTCTAGTAATCAGAATGTCTATAGCAAGAATTTGCCTGCGTTTGAAGCCGCCAACAGGCGAGGGTTGGTGAGGTTGTCGAATTTGTAGAGCTCGACACTGCGGAGTCCAGATGCAAATGAACTGCTAGTGAAGCGAAGGGGGTAGGGTTTCGTTACCCTAGCAAACTCTCAGCAGCCCATGACTGTGCAATGTTTAGCTAGGTGATCCAATGGTTATAGTGAACCCTTGACCATGCTACTCACACCTAGCAAGTAAGGACCTTGATTCGAGAAGGTTGTGTAAGTTGGGTGAAGGGTTACTATCAATGGTAGGTTAAGGCACTAGGAGGATGGTTAAATTATATAATAACAATACCAAAATAACATACATTACCCTGCTTTAAATTAATTCCAAACACTGTGGGTCGACCTTACAAATTACAAAACTTAGTAAGATAAATAAATTGGTTTCAATATCCAAAAACATGACTAGGGTCCACTTGTGTGGTAAAATTCTCGACTTATTTAATTTCATATATCTTAAAAGAAAATTTGATTATGAGTAAACCGCTACTATAATCTTGAATGAGTTCATAGTTATGAAATTTATATTTTTTTATGCAGTGTAATTAGTAAGAGATTTTACATGTGGATATTGTTTTTGGTTTTTATTTAACTTTCTCATTTTTACTTTTTCTACCTCTTTAATGTTCCCATATATTTGGACAATTATATGCATTTTTTTATTTTAAAAGTGACATAATAAAGCAGTTTTTATTTTTTTAATTCAATATCAACTAACAATAATAATATATATATATATATATATATATATATATATATATAGATATATATAAACAATTTTATATTAAAATATATTAAAACTATTTTATATTAAATATTAAAGAAATTTAAAATATATTCAATGGCAATTCTCATTAATTGATTTTTTTGCCTTTAGTTTTTTTTCTTTCATATTAAATATTAAAGATAATATATTTATTATATTTCTCATTTAGAAATTAAACATTGTTTTTTTTATATGCATCAAGTAAATAATCCTTTAATAAAATAATAAATTCAATTATCTTTATTGTTATATTGTTAATATTTTACTGGTTTATAAATTTGTTTATTAAACAAATTATAATGGGATGCATATTTTTATTTTATTTTAACATTTATGTTATATTGGATTTTATAATTTTTTTTTTTGAAAATATGAATTGATGTAATTTTGGAAATTTTAAGAGAATATAATTATTTTTAAGGATTAATTATAAGTTTAGTGTTTGAATCTATAATGTATAATCACACTTTTTTCAAGTTTTAAGTTTTTTAATTTATTTATTGAATTCTAAAATAGAAAATAAGAATTTAGATAAAGAATCTTTGGAATTTTTTTTATGAAGTGGAATTCCCTTAATAATTTAATGTATGTTTAATGTTTCAATATAAAATATATGATGTCACTTTCTTTAGGTTTTAAGTTGTTTTTATTTATATTGAATTATAAAATAAAACTTTTGAGAATATGAATTTATATAAAAAGAACTTTGGAAAGTTTATATGAAGTGGAATTTCCTTCTCGATTTATTGTATGTTTAATGTTTGAATCTATAACACATGATTTCACTTTCTTTAATTTTTAAGTTGTTTTTTATTATTTTTTTAATGTTTATATATGTTACCCATCTCTTATGGGTTCTTTAAGCTAGCAAAGAGACAAATATGAGTAGAGGTGCAAAAACTGAATTGTGCAAACAATGTGAGTAGAAATGTGCAAGCAATGGAAGAATGTTGAGTAATTTGTTAGAATGCCCTCCTGCCTAATGTAGAGAATTTATAGTATATCTACCTTCAAGGGGAAATTATATTGGTCCATTTCATAAATATCAGCTGAACTTCCTAGGTTACCTATGCCCAATTTTTACTACACTCTCAAGGATATTGTATTTGAAGTTCCAAAGAAGAAAGAAGGATTAACTTGCTCCATTCACTTTCAACAGAGATATTTGATCTACCTTCAAGGGGAAATTATATTGGTCCATTTCATAAATATCAGCTGAACTTCCTAGGTTACCTATGCCCAATTTTTACTACACTCTCAAGGATATTGTATTTGAAGTTCCAAAGAAGAAAGAAGGATTAACTTGCTCCATTCACTTTCGACGGAGATATTTGGCTTCTCTGCTTGGAGATTTGGTAAACTGTGTATAAATGGAGACATGTATAAATGGAAACAATATGAGAAAAACAAGCAATGGAAGAGTATAAATGGAGACATGTATAAATGGAAACAATATGAGAAAAACAAGCAATGGAAGAATGTTGAGTAATGTGTTAGAAGCCCTCTTGCCTAATGTAGAGAATTTATAGTATATCTATCTTTAGGGGAAATATTACATTCGTCCATTTCATATATCAGATGAACTTCCTAAGTTACCTATGCCCAATTTTTACTACACTCTCAAGAATATTGTATTTGATGTTGCAAAGAAGAAATGATGGGACCCAACCCTCTTGGCGTAACCCTTTACACTTTCAACGTTACACTTGGATGTTTACGTGGCGGTTGTATGTGGCGTTTGTTTTTCCCGCGTTCAGTAGCTGGTAGCTTGGCATTAAATGCGGGAGTAAATGTGCAGTCCTTCTGCCTTGGTAAACGGTGTTACCCTAACCCTTAATTGATTTCTCGATTGTTCTTTTTCATTCTTGCTGTTGGTTCTGAGGGTTTCGAGCTCTCCGTGATGAAGGTATGTCGAGGGGGTTGTATGTTAGGATATTCCGACACATAGGAAATAGTTAAGTTCAACTTGGTCTAGTATAGAGTTAGGTATAGAGTTAGGTAAAGTGTGTTTCTTTACCGTTGTACATTTTGTAACTTACAATCCGACGGTCACGATATGTAGTGATCCGACGGTTCATTCTCTCCTCGGTATTACCGACACTTGATCCGTTGCTTGACACCCGATTGGTCCATGAATTCTATTTAAAGCGCATGGAGGGTCATTTGTAGGTTAACCGTGCATGAGAGAAGCTTATGTAAATTTTCATTCTTTTATTAATAAATTGCCTGTAGTAGCCACGTTGGCGCAGGCCGTGGACTGTTTCCCTCTCTGAGGGTTTTAACCACGTCAAAATACTGGTGTATTGATCTGTGATCTGTTTGTGAGCGGTGTCCTTCTGGTGTTCTGTCTGAGGAACTTACCCTGTTAAATTCCTACATGGTATCAGAGCTATTTGAGGGCCGCGTCCGTTGGTGATCCAAATCTGAAGCCGGTAGAACTGCATGCGGCTGTCGTTTCCTAGATCTATTGTTTCTGACTGCTTCCGGGCCGAGAGGACTGCTCTGTTGTGTTCGGA
>APFE031250778.1:142457-216076 GCA_000404065.3 Pinus taeda
GGCGTGAAAGTGGGTAGGCCTGTAACCTATATTGTCTGTCTGTCTCGAGGTTTCTGCTCCGAATATGGTTCACTTGTTATTTTACTGTTTGAGTCTGGTGGGAGTCACGTCCGCTGTTGTCCTTCTGGTATGAGTTCACTGGATTGTAACGCGGCCTCAACAAACCCTTATCTTGTGCCTGGAATCAAACCCTAACGAGGGTTTTGCATTCGTTGCTTGTCTATGGTTGCTGAGCAAATTTTGATTTTGTTTTGAATGTACCAATCTCTGTAATATTTAAGGGAACTCGACTCTTTCGCTTTCGACTATGGAGTAATGTTTCTGGACAATATAAATGTAAATCGTGTTCTTATGAAAGGAAAAAGGAATGTGTTATTTGGTACCTGTAGCCTTCGCTTGTGGTTTTGTTACGTTGCTGGCATTTGATTCTTTTACTGGACTCTTTACTTGTTGCTGGTCTCGATTAGCTGTGCGTAACTGTGCTTCTTCAATTATATCTTTGTGTGCTTGTTTGGTAATGATTTCGAATTCATTTTATGCTCGTACAGCAGCCATAATATTTCGGTTAGTTTACAGAAATGTAAAATCCTGTTAATTAAGTATGAGAGATCAAATCAATAATCTAGGAAATAAGATAGATGGACAGTAATTCTCTAGTACTTTTGAATGCTTGATAATTCTGTTCTTCAATTTCTCAACTTGTTCTCTACTTGACTAAAAGACCCTTTCTTTACATGTATGTTTGGCTTCTATAGCCTCTGTCTTCAGTTAAGGCTTGCAGTTTTGCCTCTTTCTGTTACAAGGACAGTTACATACTACTATTCCTATTTTTAACCGTAATTGTTTGAACATTCCAAGCCTTGTAAAACAATTAAAAGTTATTTTTTTCTAATTACAGAAACTACCCTTAATTTGATAATGAAACTAACAATAATCTAACTGGAAAAGTAAACCATCTAACTGTTGTTGACTTGTAAAATAAAATAAAAAGAAAAATTATCTTCAGCAGAATTTAACAATTCAGTTTCCCACCTGTGAACCTGGTTGGAGTCTTTCTGCCTCGTCACTATGAGCTGGATGCTCCTACATCAGGCTCCCGGGGTGAGAAAAGATCATGACTCCTGTTCATGAGCTCCTCCACTGATGTCCTTATTCGTTCAATCTGCCTGGCGTCAAGCCATGAGCTGTCCTCAATCGGACGGTTCTTCCACTTCACCAGGTACTGAAAATAATTTTTCCGCCGAGTACGCCTAACTACCTGAGTTTTGAGGATGCCTTCGATCTCAGGAGGTTGGACATAAGGCATTTGTTTCTTTCAAGTGTCTCTATCTTGCTGGGTGTTCCGCGTGGATTGTCCGGGTTCATCCTTCCTTCCTTCCAACAGTTCGCCTGTATACGGAAACAAATCTGCCACATTGAAGATAGGTGATATGCCTACTCCAGGTGGTAGTTGGATTTCGTAGGCATTCGCTGAAAACTTCTGCAAGATCTTGCAAAGCCCTATCTTCTTGTATTTCAGTTTGTTGTACGTGCCTTTAGGAAACCGCTCCTTGCGTAAGTGTACCAGAACATCATCCCCTACCTCAAAATGAACTTCTCTCCTCTTCAAATCTGCGTGTTCCTTATACTTCAAGCTGTTGTCCTGTAACTTTTCCTTTACCTGTTCATGTAAATCCCGCATCGCATTTGCAAAATCTTCTCCATCCACACTCCGTCGTTCCTATAAACCAAGATCCTGAATCTCATGCACTCCTCGATGGTGCATACCATAAAGAATCTGGAAGGGACTGAGACCCGTGCTACGATTCGGCAAATCGTTGTAAGAAAATTCTGCTTGCGCCAGCACTCGTTCCCACATTCTAGAATTTTCTCCGACTAAGCTGTGTAATAGATTTCCTAGACTTCTGTTCACAACTTCTGTCTGCCCATTGGTCTGCGGATGGTAGGCAGAACTGTAGCTTAATTGGGTGTTCATTTTTTTCCATAAGGTACGCCAAAAATGTCCCGTGAACTTTACGTCTCTGTCTGATAGGATGGTTGTTGGTAACCCATGTAATCGGACAATCTCGTTAAAAAACAAGTGGGCCACGTAGGTGGCATCACTAGTTTTCCGACAAGGTAAAAAATGTGCCATTTTCGAGAAACGATCTACTACCACCATTACCGAATCATACCCTTTCTGCGTTTTTGGCAATCCTAATACAAAATCTAAACTCACTAAATCCCAAGGTCTGCCTGGAATAGGCAATGGCGTGTACAGTCCTGTGTTCTGGCTATGTCCTTTCGATAGTTGACACACCTTACACTTAGCCACAAAACGTTGTACGTCCCGTCTCATTCTCGGCCAAAAGTAAAAGTGACTAAGTTGCTCTAAAGTCTTGTCAATACCAAAGTGTCCAGCCAATCCCCCACTGTGTTTTTCACGAATGATATTCTCCCTCATAGAACAGCTGGGGATACACAGTTGTCCTCCCTTGAAAAGTAATTTCTCCTGTATATTATAGTCCAACCAAGGACTATTTCCTCGTATTAAAGGATTTTGGCACGCCTCGTAGGCTTCTCTGAAATCTGTGTCTGTCTTATAAAGATCTCGTAAATGTTCAAAGCCCAAAACCTGCACAGTGCTTTCCTGCAATAGTAAAGCTTTCCTACTCAATGCGTCGGCTACCTTATTCACTTGCCCACTGATATGCTTCAGTACAAAATTAAAACTCTGTAAGTACTCCACCCATTTGGCATGCTTATGATTAAGTTTATGCTGCTGTATTACATACTGTAATGCAGAATTATCTGAGAACAACACGAACTTGTTTCCCAACAGGTAATGCCTCCAGTGTCTTAGTGCCTGTACTACTACGTAGAATTCGTTATTGTATGAGGATTACTTCTGCCTACTCTCATTCAGTTTTTCACTGAAGAATGCCACTGGTCTATCCTCCTGGCTGAGTACAGCCCCGACTGTTGTTCCACTAGCATCACAACGTACCTGAAATAGTTTTTGAAAGTATGGTATCCTAAGAATCGGTCTTTCTGTTATTTTCCTTTTCAATAGCTGAAAGCTCTTTTCTGCTGCTTCTGTCGATCGAAAAGGTTGGCTGGCCTTTTTGATGGTCTCCAACATAGGAGCACAGATTCTGCTAAAATCTCTAATAAACTTTCTGTAAAAACTCGCTAATCCGTGAAAACTTTGTACCTCAAACAAATTCTTCGCTGACTGCTAATTTATGATTTTTGTCACTTTCTCCGGATCCATATTTAATTCGTTTTATGCTATCACAAATCCTAGATAAATTAGTTCTCTCTGCAAAAACGTACATTTCTTCAGATTGATCAATAACTTGTTCTGTTGTAGCTTCTCTAACAGTTTACGCACATGCCGGAGGTGTTCTTCTCGTGTCTTACTGAAAATAAGTATGTCATCCAAATAAAAAATTACAAATTTCCCTATATATTCCTTTAGCATCTCATTCATGAGTCTCATGAAGGTGCTGGGCGCATTGCTCAACCCGATCGGCATAACCAGCCATTCATATAAGCCCTCATTTGTTTTAAAAGCTGTCTTCCATTCATCTCCTTCACGTATCTGAATCTGGCGATATCCACTTTTTAAATCTATTTTAGAAAAGTAAGCTGCCCCACTCAAACAGTCCATCATATCATCCATGCGCGGTAACGGAAATCTGTACCGTATGGTGATTTTATTGATGGCCCTGGAATCAGTGCACATCCGCCATTCTCCTCCCTTTTTGGAGGCGAGAATTGTTGGTACATCACATGGGTTCAAACTTTCTCTGATCAATCCTTTATCCAATAGCTCCTGCACCTGTTTTTTGATTTCTTCATTATCCTTGGGGCTCATTCGGTACGCTGCCTTATTCGGTAAGCTGGCTCCTGGTATGAAATCAATGTGGTGACTAATGCTCCGCTTGGGAGGTAACTTATCCGGCAAGTCGTCTACTACTATATCTGTAAATTCTTCCAACATCTGCTGTATTTCTATAGGAAAATCTGTGATTTCTGTGTGTAACAATAATGTCCTAGTCTTTCTCACTACAGCAAAATTCATCTCACTGTTTTCAACTTGCTTCAAAAATTGTTTTCCGTTCATACGAAACGCCTTTGGTTCATTTCCTTCCACTGCCTCTTTCTCCTCTCTGATAGGCACAAGGGTATGCTTAACCCCGTCTTTTTCAAACTTATAACAATTCAATACCCCATCATGTGTCACTTTTCTGTCATATTGCCAAGGTCTGCCCAACAAAATGTGGCACACGTCCATTGGCATAATGTCGCAAATAATTTTGTCTTTGTAACGTCCTATCTGGAATTCCACTTCACTCTGTTCATCCACCAGCAACTGGTGTCCTTTCTGTAACCATGAAACTCGATATGGAGTGGGGTGTTTCAGACGTTTCAGTCCTAACTTCTCCACCATCTCGACTGACACTAAATTGTCAGTACTTCCACTGTCAATTATCATTTTACAGCACTTACCTTGCTACTTACAAACTGTTCTGAACAGAGCTTTCCGTTGCATCTGTTCAATACTCTCATCAACTAGCTTCACCAACACCTTATGCAGCACTAAAGCTTCTCCTGTTTCTGGGGCATTTTCTACCTCTTGAGGAGGTGTTGTTGCTTCCTCTGGCTGCGCCACATATGCGCCTCGCTCTCCAGTTGAATCTGTCTCTGGGCACTCAAAAGAGCGGTGGCCCCACTTGTGGCATCTATAACACTGGTATCCAGTTCCCCTTCCACGACCATTTCCTCTACCGCGCTGAAACGATCTGCCACCCCTCGTTCCATCTCCTTTTTCTGCTGTTCCCGAAGTCCTTGAGCTGCTGGCTTCTTCGATGTTGCTGGCAATTCGGCCCCTACCATAGGACTGGCCTCTTCCTTTGTTAGACCCACGTCCTCTTCGGGCATTCTGTCTTCGGTTAAGCTTTTCCTCTGCTTTAACTGCACTCTGATATGACTCCTCCGTATTGTTGGGAGACAAAATACTTATTTCGTCTAAAATTTCTATCCTCAACCCATTCACATATCTGGTTGTCCTCTCTGCTATATCCTTTGTATATCCTGCTCGCAAGTTTACTCGATAAAATTCCTCCGTATATTCTTTCACCGTCAGACCTCTCTGTCTCAAGTTCTGAACTTGCCTATGTAACGCAATTTGATAATCTCTTGGCAGAAATCTGCCCTTCAATTTAGCTACCATCCTTGCCCAAGTCTTTATCGGAGGCTTGTTCAACCTCTTTCTCTCATTCTGGACACTGTCCCACCACAGGGTTGCGTGTCCTTTCAGCTTTGTTGCTACAAACTTGACCCTACGGTCTTCAGTAATTTCTTCTCATTCAAAGTACTTGTCCATCTCACTAATCCAATCTAATACTACATCAATCGATAAACTGCCATCATAGGTTGGTAATTCTGGTTTTGGTTTACTGTTTGACAATAATACAGACTTCAACAATCTCACTTCTGGTGAGTCACCTTTAGCCCCATCTGTTGGTGCTTCCACTTCTTCGTCACTCACATCACCTAACTCTGGATCTCTCCTTCTGCTTGCCTCTACTGCTTCCAATCGAGCAGTAAGAATTTTGAGTTCTTCCCTCAATGCCTCATCTGCCATTCTACGGGAACCTCTGCCTTGTCCTCGTCTGCCCATATCCATTTCTCCCAAATCTTTTCAACTCAACTAGCTCTGATACCACTCTGATGGGACCTAGCCCACTTGGCGTAACCCTTTACACTTTTAACGTTACACTTGGACGTTTACGTGGCAATTGTATGTGGCGTTTGTTTTTCCCGCGTTCAGTAGCTGGTAGCTGGGCATTAACTGCGGGAGTAAATGTTCAGTCCTTCTGCCTTGGTAAACACTGTTACCCTAACCCTTAATCGATTTCTCGATTGTTCTTTGTCATTCTTGTCATTGGTTCTAAGGGTTTCGAGCTCTGCGTGATGAAGGTATGTCGAGGGTGTTGTATCCGGCTTCTGTTGGCTCTGAATCACGGTTTCATGGCTGTGGGTTGATTTTATGCTTGCTTTGGGTATGGGTGGATGCTTTCTCTACGCATTTGGTTGTTTGTCTGCCTGTATGCTTCGACGGTGTTCTGCTCTGGGGTTTTCGTGCAATCTCTGGTAAGTCGTTTGCCCACTCTGTCCTCTGTTTTTACTAAATGAGTTCGAGCTCTTCGTCCTGGTTGCGTATACTGTAACTGTTAGTTTCTTGTAAAGAAGTCTGGTTCGAGTCTGGGTTGTTTTAACACTGTTATTCGGCTCTTGCTGCCCCGTTCCTGCATGTAATGTCAGTCTTCTGGTCCTTCACTTTTGAATCTGGGTTGGTAGTGATTTTGGATTATGAGTTTGCTGGTAACGTTATGATTTTCGTGGCTGAGCGTACAGGAATAATGGGAGAGTTCTTTCAACCTCTGCTACAGGTAAATGCTCATTCTCTGATTCAATGTTCACTCTCTTTTTGTTCTAGATCTAAACAAACCTGCTACTCTGGTCTCCAATTTACTGTGGCATCCTCTGGTTCAAATGCATGGTTCCTCCTCACGCGGTCTCCAGGTGAGGGTTTTCTTTCCCTTTTCCCTTTAATTTTTGGAATGCGGGTTTGGTTTCCTATCAAGGGTTTCGACCCCTTTTGGTTCTGTTGAACTCCAATCTCACTATTATTTGTTTGATTGTAGGTCTTCTCTGGTGGCCTGGAGGGCGCACGTCTCTGTCTGCAAAATTGTTCAATTGCGTGAAAGTGGGTAGGCCTGTAACCTATATTGTCTTTCTGTCTCGAGGTTTCTGCTCCGAATATGGTTCACTTGTTGTTTTACTGTTTGAGTCTGGTGGGAGTCACGTCCGCTGTTGTCCTTTTGGTATGAGTTCACTGGATTGTAATGCGGCCTCAACAAACCCTTATCTTGTGCCTGGAATCAAACCCTAATGAGGGTTTTGCATTCATTGCTTGTCTATGGTTGCTGAGCAAATTTTGATTTTGTTTTGAATGTACCAATCTCTGTAATATTTAAGGGAACTCGACTCTTTCGCTTTCAACTATGGAGTAATGTTTCTGGACAATATAAATGTAAATCGTGTTCTTATGAAAGGAAAAAGGAATGTGTTATTTGGTACCTGTAGCCTTCACTTGTGGTTCTGCTACGTTGCTGGCATTTGATTATTTTACTCGACTCTTTACTTGTTGCTTGTCTCGATTAGTTGTGCGTAACTGTGCTTCTTCAATTATATCTCTGTGTGCTTGTTTGGTAATGATTTCGAATTCAGTTTATACTCGTACAACAGCCATAATATTTCGGTTAGTTTACAGAAATGTAAAATCCTGTTAATTAAGTATGAGAGATCAAATCAATAATCTAGGAAATAAGATAGATGGACAGTAATTCTCTGGTACTTTTGAATGCTTGATAATTCTGTTCTTCAATTTCTCAACTTGTTCTCTACTTGACTAAAAGACCCTTTCTTTACATGTATGTTTGGCTTTTATAGCCTATGTCTTCAGTTAAGGCTTGCAGTTTTTCCTCTTTCTGTTACAAGGACAGTTACATACTACTGTTCCTATTTGTAACCGTAATTGTTTGAACATTCCAAGCCTTGTAAAACAGTTAAAAGTTATTTTTTTCTAATTACAGAAACTACCCTTAATTTGATAATGAAACTAACAATAATCTAACTGGAAAAGTAAACCATCTAACTGTTGCTGACTTGTAAAATAAAATAAAAAGAAAAATTATCTTCAGCAGAATTTAACAATTCAGTTTCCCGCCTGTGAACCTGGTTGGAGTCTTTCTGGCTCGTCACTCTGAGCTAGATGCCCCTACATCAAGAAAGAAGGATTAACTTACTCCATTCACTTTCGACACACATATTTGGCTTCTCTGCTTGGATATTGGTTAATGTTTTAGGAAAATTGTGTATAAATGGAAACGCCTCTAGAGATTACTCACAAAGAAATTTGATCTAGAACCATTACGATATGAGGGTAAGGTTCAGTCTGGCTCAGACTATGAAAGATAAAGGAATACTATGAAAGACAAAGTAAACTCTTAGAATTGTCAATGAAAATAAACTCTTAGATTGAGCATTTAGGAAGAAAGTTGGTCGTGCCTCTTTTTTAGTAGATTGTTTGATTGTATTACATTTAACATTAGTATTTATTTTTCACTTAAATTTGGCTATAGTTAGATCATGTAACATATCGCATCATTTTTCATCTATGCTCTTCTTCCATATGCGCTAATGACTTACGACTTTTCCTTTGCAACATCTAGTGAAAATGCTAGTTATAGTTAATTGCATTGTTATTTGGGAACCAGGGTAGATGAAATATTAAGCAAAGAAATTTCGCTAATTTTATAATTCTCTATTAGACAAATTATAAAATGTTTAATAATATTTTTTAAAACTTACTTAAATTTCTAATATTAAAATTTTAATGATTTTTAAACAATCATATATTTTAAAAAAATAAATATTGATAACTTACTTTTTGAAAAAAATATGGAAAATTAGTTATTTTTTAAACTTAACCACTAAAATTTGTGGAAAAAGAAAATAAGTTGAATTCAATAAAAAGGCACTAAGGTAAATTCAATGCATGAATGATTTCATTCTACTCTATAAAACAAAAAACATTTTACAATGGTTGGATATAGCAAATCAAAAATAATATAGCACATCAAAAAATATTTTTAATAACTTAAATTTGTTAGGAAAAAGGGAAAGTAAGTTGATTTAAATAAAAAAGGCACTAAGATATATTCAATGCATGAATGATTTGATGAATGATTTCATTCTACTCTATCAGAAGAAAAAGATATTAGAACATTAACTTAAAATTATTTTATGATTATGGTTTCAATAGCATTATTATCTTGGAGTTGCAAAACTAATTTATCAATTTGGAAAGCATAAAATAAGATTGTATAACTATGGAGGAATTTTTTGAAAAATCTTGGTGCAACTCAAAACAAACAATAGCAATATAGATGCCCATAATCTAGTTTTCCCTTAATAGAATATTTATCTTGATATAAATGGATACTAATTTCCTTACATTTGAGTTATATAAATTAATTCTTTCTGATGTGATTTGAATTAATTTTTATGTTTTTTATATTCAGTAGTTTTATAACTTTTTTTTTTTTGTTATATTGTATTTGGTTTTGGTCAAAAAGTTTGATTTTTTATTATTTTTTAAATTTTTAAATAGATTTTATTAAATTTATTAAATTTTTTGAAAAAATAGTATATTAAACTGAAAAACAAAAAAATATATTTTAAAGCTTTTTAATTTGAATTTTTATTTTTTTATAAAATAGTTAATTTTATGTAGTTATAAATAGAATTTTTTCAAAATTAAAATTTATTTCAAAAATAAAAATGAAGATATTCTATATTCCACCAATCTCATAATAATACACCTATTAAATCTCAATATTTAAAAAAAATTGATTTCTATGTATGAAAAACTCAACCCACATTTTCTATTATTAATCGTTTAAAATGACTTGTAAACTAATCAAAACTCAGTCGTAATCCATTTAAGGCCAACAAGTAATTTCGTTTGGGATTACGTGTTAAATACATATTTTTCATTGGCCATGGTGTAGCCTTTATTGGTGAATTATTACAATTTTATTAAATTTATTTTTTTTAAATTTTATTTTATTTTATTTTTAATAGTTATTAATGAGTGTAACATATTAAATAAGGAAAAAGTTTGATAAACAAAGTTGTATGTTCAATTAAATGAAAAATACATAAAATATTTTTTAAAACATTTCAATAATTTATTTTTCAATTAAGTTTTTTTTTCTAGTTAGCATGTGTGCATATGCACTTGTGTATAGTAGACTGACTTAGTAAGAACTAACGTAAATCTAATTTAATTTCGGATTCATGATGTAAACAAAGTACTATTTTACTAATTTCACTCACACTTTTGTGGAATTAATTTTGATCGTTGTGTTTTTATTTTGTAGAAATATTTTTGAAATTTCGGATTCATGATGTAAACAAAGTACTATTTTACTAATTTCACTCACACTTTTGTCTTGGATTTTGTGTTAGATAAAATTCAATTAACAATAACAATAAATATTGGAATTGAGTTGGGTTATTTGTTTTTTTGTATGATGTAGAATGCTTTGTTTTCAAAAGTGTTCTTTGTGGCTTGAGCTTATTGCAATGTTGGGTGAAAAGTTTTTGCTCACTATTATTTAGTTAGCATGTGAGAATAATTTTGTTTGTTAACTTAGTAATGCCAAAGTAGATGGTAGAAATGGGAAAAACATGATTTATCTTTTGTCATTGTTAGATTGAGATGCTACTTTAACAATGGCATATGTTAATTGATGGCATTTCAATTGTCTCTTTTTCCACTCAATATTCAATTGGGATTAATTATGCCATGATGAACAGGGTTGAGAAATTATCATTCTACTTTGTGTTATCATTTTTTATTCTTATGGATTGATTACCGAATTATAATCTTCTCCCAAATGTCTAGCATAAAATATTTCAACAATCAACATCCAACTATATAGCTAATGCCAAAATGACTTGTTCAAAATCAGATTTGAATGCATCGACTACTTACTAGTAGTCTCTTAGTTGTAAGATAAACAAGGAGTTGAATTGTGGTTTCCAATAGCCATAGCTTATCATGTCAAAGGTTCACCTACCACTTAAATTTTATTCCCTCCCATTGAAATTCTACTTTATCAATAGCATGCATTGGTAAATGAACAATTTGCTCAAATTTCAATTGCCTCCTTTTCTACTCAATATTCATTTGAAATCAATTCTTTTAGGATGAAAATGGTTGAAACATGGTCATGTCATTGTATGTTATCAATCCTAATTCTTGTGGATTGATTCATGAATTATGATCTTCTCCTAAATGTCCAATACAAAATATTCCAACAACAAACATCCAACTATATGGTTGTAGGTAATGCCTAAACCACTTGTCCAACAAAAGACATAAATGTACCACACTGCTTAGTAATATTTCTTAGTTATAAGAAAGACAAGTGGCTGAGTTTTTCTTTTGAACAACCATAGCTTCTCATCTCAAAGGTTGACCTACCATTTAAATTTTATCCTCTAGACTCCATAAACCTTAATAGAACAATGCTTCGGCTTGATTAAAAAGTATCAAGAATTTGCTTTTCTTTGTGAAATGAAATTCTATTAACATAAAATCTAGAGCTTAGAACAAGAATTTAATCACTATTAGTCTCTCATATGGGAGACTTCACAATAGCCAAAAAAATATTTTCCTTCTAGAGGACATTAACAACTCAGAGCACATAAATACAAAATTATCCAAGGTCATACTAACATACAAGCCTAACTGGCCTACACGATAAGAAACTAAACAACGAAAAGTAGCTAACATATCCAAATATCCATCAAGCCAAAGCTTTTGAATCTAAGCCATCCATAGGGATGGGATTGGGTATACCATCTAATGGTCTCCCTTCTATTGGTGGGATGCCTAAGTGGCTATCGAGCCACTCCATACTCTAGAATAGATTATGTAGGTGTTTGTGCAAATAATCTAGCGAGCAAAGGGTATCATCCTTCCTAGCAAAAATTTGATTTTCTAGTACATATCAATTATTTCATGTTTAATGTTAAGTTATAATGAGATTTAAATTGTTTTAATATTAATTCTTATTGTGTGATAATATATTGTAATGTATGCTCAAAGTTTTTTATCGATTAGATGAAATTATAATTTAAAGAAAAAAAATTAATAACTCTATTAACTTTTTAACTAACTCCCTTAAACTACAAGTAATCAACAAACTACAAACAATTTTGATATTTCTTTGAGGCATCAAACATCTTTATGACACTAATAAATTTAAAAAATAACAATACATGTTTTTTCTATTTATAGGCTATTTTTTTTTTAAATATCTTAATATTCATTGTATCTTACAATAATTTCTACTATCAATTACTTTTTTCATAAAGGGAAGTACTAAAAAGCAAAAGCAACCTTGCATATTACACTTGTTTATTAATAAAATTAATAGTTTCACCATTAAATTTTTTATAAGAAATTTTTATAAGCCTTATTTCTAATAATAAAGGCATTAGTATATTCATTTGACATAATCTTTGCATTTTCAAAACATCATTTATGCGCGTAGAAGTTCAAATTTTCTATTAGGTAATCACAATCAAAACATAGTGTATTTTTTATTTCATGGGCTTTTAATTTTCGTATGATTGAACACACAAGTAGGCTAAAAGAAAAAAGGCAGTAAAGTAAGAGTCAGGTAGGGTTGTTTCTGTATGAAGTATGAACAACAAAATTATCAATTGAGTAAGCATCAAAATGAACAACATAATCCTTAGTAAGGTCACTCGTGAGAACATTTAAAGAAATATATGAGTGAATATTTACTTTCAACATTGGTACATAGTAACTTTCATTAATGGTATGGAATAAAATAAGTTTGAATTGAGAAATAATGAACCTGAAAAGTGGAGCAGAGATTTATCTTCTCAATATTCTGAAAGACTAAATAGGTTACATTGTAAACATCAATAATAAATGATTGAAGTAAAAATCGACACCTATGGAGTAGAACTCAAGTAAGACTAAACTTCTTATGACACCTAGCATACAAGAAATCAATTAATATGACACCTAACCAACAACTAACTAACAGTGAGATTAATATCTCAACATCCCCTCCTAATCTCAATTGTTACATGTAGTGACACTTTCAATGCCAAGTTGTTTTCTTTGAAATTCAACTACATTCTTGCCCAATGGCTTTGTGAAAATGTCTTCTAGTTGATCTTCCGAGCCACAAAAAGAAAGTACTATGTCTCCATCATTAACAAGCTCCCGAATGAAATGAAAATTAGTGTAAATGTGCTTTATCTTTTTGTGGAATACATGATTTTTTGATAAGCTGAATTGTTATCAAAGTAGATTGCAGTTAGCTCCTTTTGAATATTTGAAATATCTTTCAATAATATTCTCAACCACACAACTTGACAAGCTTCTGAATTTGCTACTACATATTCTGCCTTTGTAGAAGATATTGAAACAATTGACTTTTTCTTGGATGCCCATGAAATTAGATTGGTTTCAAGATGAAAATCATACCTTAAGGTGCTTTTGCGATCATCTAAACTCCCTGCATAATCACTGTCTGTACAACCTGAAAGTGAACAATTTTCAGAATGTCTATAAAACAAGCCATAATCTATTATCCCTGCAATATACCTTAAGATCCTTTTTGCAACCTTCCAATGAGAAATCTTAGGTGACTACATAAACCTCGAGACAAAAATTGCAGCAAACATAATATCACGTGTAGCTCAAGTGAGATATAACAAGCTACCAACTAGACTTTTATACAGTGTGGAATCAATTGGTGGTGCTACATCTTCTTTCCTCAGTTTTGTTCCTTAAGAAATTGGTCTATCTGTAGATTTGCAATTGGTCATTCTGAACATTTTGATGATATCACTGTCATATTTTTGCTGATTCACAAAAATTCCATTAGCGGATTGGTGAATTTCAATGCCTAAGAAGTATTTCATGACTCCTAGATCTGTCATATCAAACTGTTTTGCATTGCTGCTTTGAAATATTCTAGCATCATATTTCTTGTATAAAGAAGATCGTCTACATAAAGGCATACAATCATAAATTTACCTTCATGCATTTTGGTATACAAAGTTGGCTCATGATTGCTTCTGAAAAAACCACTTTTGATGAGATAGGTGTCAATGCGACTATACCAATCTCTTGGAGCTTGTTTCAAACCATACAAGACTTTCGTTAATCTGTATACCTTATGCTCCTATCTTGGAACTTGAAAACTATGAGGTTTCTCTACATGAACTTCTTCCTGCAATATACCATTTAGGAAAGCAGATTTTACATCAGACTGATAGACTTTCCATTTGTGTTGGGCTATTGCAGACAAAATGGTTCTGACAGTGTCTAACATTTCTACTAGAGCAAATATTTCACCATAGTCGACACCAAACTATTGTGAGAATCCTTTGGCAACCAGCCTTGTGTTATGTTTCTCAATCTCTCCTTTTTCATTCAGCTTGGTCTTATATACCCATTTTACACCAATTGTGGTTTTGTCTCTTCGAAGATCAACTAATTCCCAAGTGTGGTTCTTCTCTATGGAAGCAATTTCTTGGTTCATTGTTTCTACCCAATGATTTTCTTTAACTGGCTCTTCAAAATGAGTTGGTTTAGATGAAAGAAATGCAAACATATTATGCTAGTCAAATTCATTCTCTTGCTCATATATTTCTCTGATTCTTCTTGTTTTCTAATTGTCTTCTAAATATGTTGAATCACTAGTGGATTCACTACTTGAAGATGTACCATTTTCAGAATGGTATGGCTCTTCTTCAACCTAAAATATTGGAGGCTATGGTGGATAAAAATATTGACTTGAAGCTTCATCAACTTCATCAGACTAAGATTTATTTTCGAAATTTTTTACATCTCTAGCTAAAAAAAACTTCTTTGTAATTGATTATAAAGTTTGTAGGCCTTTGACTACTCACTATAGCCTACGTAAATACATCTTTCTCTCCTATCATCAAGCTTCTTTCTTAACTTCTTAGGAACACGTGAAAAAACCACTGATCCAAAATTTCTAAAGTGAGATACATTTACCTTTATATCATCCCATGCTTCTTGAGGTACTTTATCTTGGAGAGTGGTTGTTGGAGATCTATGGAAAACATACACTGTTGTCGAAACTGCTTCAGCCCAATAATTGTTTGACAACTTCTTCTCATGAAGCATACATCTAGCCATGTTCATGATTGACTATTTTTTCCCTTCGTCTACTCCATTCTGCTATCGAATATATCTTGTTGTGCTTTGCATTATGATTCCTTGTTGTTGGAAAAATGCTTTGAAGTGATTAGATTTGTACTCTCCTCAAGTAATTTCAAATTCTTTCCACTCTGCTTTTCTGCTTCTACTTTGAATTCTTTGAACCTTGAGAATGTATCTGAATTTTTTTTCAGAAAATACACCCATGTCTTCCTGCTATAATCATCAATCAATGTTAGAAAATAAATATTACCACCAATTGACTGTGTCTGCATTGGACCACATATATCTATATGGACAAGCTCTAAAGGCTCTTTTGTTCTAGAGGAATATGTGGGAAAGTTGTCTCTTTTATGCTTGGACAAAACACAAATTTCACAATTACAGACTTCTTTCTCATTCATAGTAGGGAGACCAATGACTATTGACTGTTTCTGATGCTGACTTAGACTTTTGAATGGTATGTGGCCATATCTAGAATGCCATAGTTGGGACTCATCTATTCTTGACACATTGTGTTCAAAAGACTGTGGAAAATTTCAACTTCTAAGAGTCAAAGGAAACATCCTATTCTTAATTTTTTCTACTTTATCTATTAGTATTCTATTGGAAGGTTTGTTATAGATATAACATGTGTTCCCTTGAAATATTACATCATAACCATGTTCCATCAATTGTCCTACACTAATGAGGTTATGCTTCAGATTTGGAATGTAATAAACATCAGGAATGTATTTTTTATGATTCTATTTAATAAGAATAGGAATAGTACCTTTTTCTTTAGCTTTAGTGCAAGAATGATCTCCAAGAGTAATTTTTGATGTTATAGAGGCCTCAAGATAAGAAAGAAGATTTTTGTTACCTATCATATGATTACTGCAACAACTGTCCCAAAGATCCTTATTGTGAGTGTCTTCAGAAAAATTGCATGAAAGAAAGATTGTTTCAGAGGATTCTCCTTCATTGTTGGAGAGATGGACATTGCCTCTGTGTGGATTTGACTGTTCTTTTTGCATTCATTTTCACAATGCCCAAATTTCTTACAGTAATAACACTAGACATTATATTTGCTTCAAGGTCTTCTTCTTTGAGTTTGATTTTGTGGAGGTCTCCACTGCTCTACTGCATGATGATGTTCTGATTTTCCTCTGCTTAGGCCTCTACCTCGCTTGTTTTTTCCTCTATATCCTCTGCCTATGCCTCTGCCAAAAAAGAGTTGTGCTTTGAATGCTTGTTCCATGGAATCTTCTATCAAGTTAAGTCTTGTTTCGTGTGCTAGAAGTAATCAACTCTTCTACTGAGAAAGTTGTAAGATCTTTGGATTCCATAATGGCTATTACATTCATGTCATATTTCTTGGGTAGATTTCGAAGTACTTTCTGAACAATTTTCTCATCTGAAATGGTTTCACCGATGAGCTTGATCTGATTTACTATTCCCACAACTCTAGTCATGAACTGATACACATTTTCTATGAGAGTGATCTCTAGGGTTCAAACTATGATCTTAATGTCTGTAATTTCACTACCTTCACTGTATTATTACCTTCATACGCAGCTTTCAAGATTTCCCAAGCTTCATGTGTTGTGGATGTGCCTGTTATCTTGTCGAAAATAGAGTCATCTACTGAGTTTTGAATCCAACATTTGCCTTTGTTTTGTTTCTTTTTGAGTTCATTCACTGCATTCCTTTGATTATTAGTCATGGCCGCCCATGCTTCTTGAGTCGGCTCTGAAGTGTATCCCAACACTCTTAGGCTTGTAGGAATGTCGTCATTCTCAAAAACCAAAACTCATAATTTTTGCCAAATAAAGTCGGGGTTTGTGGCAAAGCACTAGACGAAGCCATTTCTTTGAATAAAAAATATCTGCGTTTTCTTTTAAATCTCTTTTTAAAAATCCTTTTCCTTTCCAAATTTCTATTAAAAAACATTTAAAAAATTCTTACATTTACTTTCAAAGTTTAAAAAAGTTTCTTTTTTAAACAAACATCGAAGTTTAAAAAAATAAAATAATAATACAAACCGACTACGCCTCTTTCATTCCAAGTTTTTATTTAAAAAAAAATAACAAACCCTTTTCTTATATTAAAGTAACAAACCCTTTGAATACGCATACCTCATAATCTCGTAAGATAAATCATAAGGTTTTAATTTAATTTTTAAAATCCAAATGAATACACCAACGGATGAAACGAAAATACCTCGTTGACCTCGTTAAACAGATCTGGTTTGACTTGTGCTAACGCGGTGGAAAGAATGGGTCGTCGGCGTGCTAAAACTTCTTTCGACGGTGAAGGGCAGCGTGCAAAAGCGTTTGTTAGAGCTGAAGGCAAGCGTTACAGCACTACTGCACTATTCGTCAACGCGTTTGATATTCTCACTGTCCAGCGTCAGTGGTGCTACGATCTTTGTAGAGAATGTCTGCTGCCATTTTTTTGTGAATACAAGTATGAAATGTGGCGCTCAATGAGTCTTATGCATCTTATTCCGATCTCTACTGCTCTGTCAAAGAGTTACGCAGTCTAAGCTTTGATACTATGAGAAATAATGAACTTGAAAAGTGGAATAGAGATTGCTTTTCTCAAAATTATAAAAAACTAAATAAGTTACACTGTAAACATCAATAATAAATGACTGAAGTAAAATTCGACACCTATATAGTATAACTTAAGTAAGAGTAAACTTCTTATGACATCTAAGAGACAAGAAATCAATCAATCAAGATGACACCTAACCAACAATTAACTAATAGTGAAATTAATATTTCAACAATCACTTAAAATATTTTAATGAGTAAGAAATATGAAGTCTTGGTTCTCAGAGAATATTGAAACACAGAATATTGAAACATAAAGAATTTTTTGTGTGACTTCAAAGACCAAAAATAATGCTAAGGAGAAAAGAGTAGGTTAAATTGCACATGGTTAAGATTACATATTTTATGACAAACCAAGATTTCCTTCTTGGTCTTTAGCTTTACAGACAAGTTGCTTCATTATCCTTTGTGCACAACTGCGTTCCCTAAATTTATATCGTTGATGATTCCCGTCTGGAGAACTACATCTATACCAAGACGAAATGGGGCATTGTGATGGCAGGCTCATTCAGTGGCCACCAAATTTTCCGAGGACCTGTCATATTTAAACTACAGTTACAAAATTGTTCGATCCTCTTAGGTCGATGCCTCCCCTTCTATGTACTTTCTTCATAAGGTTGTAACTACCTTTTATTTTCAATCAGAACCATACCTTTATCAACAGTGGTGAGATTCACCTTGGATCCACTTCTCCATTCCTTGTGCCTTCAAAATTCTTTGATAAATTTATCTTCAAATTTCACGCGAAGCCAAATCAAACCAATTGGACATCGACCTCGACTTGAGGTCAGATAGAAACTTTTCTTCCGAGGGACTTATATCACGTAGGCTAGCTCTATCCCGACTCATGGGTCAGAGGTCAGAGGTTGTCTCTTGAACAAATTTCCTATGCACTCACAACTTCCGACTGTAGCGACTACTCTCCAAATACCTGACTACTATGACCCAAACTTTAACTCGAGTCCAATGCTCGCGACGAATTCAATTCTTTTGATTTGAATGCATTCTTCATGATTTTAGATCGATTTCTTCATCGACAACTGTCTAAACTACTCGGTAAATGTATCAAGTGGTTAACTCAATTTACTTTGTGTTGGGCCCTCACTCAATGCATTTTCCTATGCACTCACAACTTCTAATTGTACTGACTACTCTGTGAATACTTGACTACTCTGACCCGTGGCTGAAAACAGAAACCCGTGGCTAAAAATAGAAACCTGTGGCTGAAAAAGGAACAGTGGCTAGACACGCACCGGTATATAGAAATCCATGAGATCTTTTTATATTCCTTTCCAATTGAGTTATACGAGTGGATCGCAAAGCTGGCAGATAGCCAAGGAAGGTGGAGGCTTGCGAGTCCTATTGTCTTGACCCCGGAACTAGTACAGAGATTGGAAGCTTCTAAGGATAAGATCACTCGTGTTGTCGACCATTTGCTCGGTCGTATCATAGGAGGATCTGTGACTAAATTCTCGGTCAATACCTCATATAGTTATAGCGAGGCAGAGGAGCAGTTTTTCAAAGGTCCATGAGGTAAGTACTTGAAGTCTTTTAATACTTGGATTAAGATGTTATTGTGCGAAAAAACAGGTTATGCAGCTACCTTGATGTTCAGAGCTACATGAAGTGGAAAGACTTACATGAACAAACAAAGAAGGGGCCCTGGATATATCCCATTGATTACACCTACTTTGAGTAACGAAGAGGGAGCAGCGTAGGCTTCTCTGCGAAGTGCAGTTTAGTTGATAAAACAAGGATTCCCGTGACTACCACCTCCACCTGCACTACCTCCAACTTCACCACTATCGCTTGCGACTTCGCCCACACCACAACCACCTCCACCATAGTTCAACATGACAAATTCAGTGCAGCTACCTTTGTTTAAGGGCTTGGGAAATGAGGACCCAGACCAGTTCTAGTTAGTCGTAAAAGTTGTATGGGAAGCTCAAGGCATCATAGACGATCACATGAAGAAGCCAACATTAGTTAGTGCTTTACAGTATTACATGCTAAATTGGTACATCAAGTACTCTAATGATAACCCAAATTCTAGATTGGTAGAGATCCAGACCACGCTAAATAAAGAGTTCAGTAGGCCTAAATCTGACTCGCAGTCAATTGTGGGGTTCAAGGAAATCGCGATGAAACAAGATGAGACACCTTGGTAATTCGGTGAGAGATTGAAGTGTAAAATCCACAAAGCTAATATGAACTTAACAGATGGACAGCAACATGAGTAGTTCGTGGCTTCGCTCCTTCCTCACCTAAGGGTTACACTGTCACAACATAAGATTACGACTCAGGAAGAGGACTTGGAGATTGCAATAATACTGCATGAAACATCAATGTAAGATCTGAATCGGAGGGTTCAACAGATCCATGTGCAATTACAAAATCTTTGCCTCGAAATGCAAATATTGAAGTAGGACAAAAAAGTTTGACGAGAGGCATGCAAAGAGATATGGTGCCTGAAATGTAAGGGTTAGAGGCATGACAAAGACCACTGCCCAGTCTTTGTGAACTATATTTTAGGAGGAGGATAGATGCCTTTGAGGACGGAAGCCCAAGTAGGACCGAGTATAGGGCCTGTGTTGTGGTGTGCTATATGTCAGGTAACAGGGAAACATACGACTGATAACCGTCATTTTTTGCAGAAGTTTGTACAAACATTGTAGCACCTATTCTGCAACTTTTGTAGGTCGGTAGGGCATGATGAGTGTAACTGTCGAAGTTATGAATTGATGATGGATAAAACACCTGCATATAAGGTTCAAGAAGAAATGTGTCACCTGGACCAGAGCGCTGGGATGGCGTAAACAGTTTTTCAGGGGCATGGACGAGGTCGAGGCAGAGGAGGACCTTGTAGAGGGCGGGGACAATTGATCTATTACAATTGTGGAGGACCAGGACACTATGCCCATGAATGCACTAACCCAGCGCATTCGTCGTGAAAATATTTTACTCAATTTGATCATGAGATCGAGGATAGTCCTACACTGATAGTGAAGATACGTGACAAAGGGGTGCTACCACCGCAGACGACTCAAAACTTGCAAATGATGAGGGTTGAGCCTAGCAAAGAGGATCTGAATGTGAATATAGTGCTGTGAAGTGGGATTGCAATAGGCGACGATAAGGGGAAACATCCCAAAGACAGCGCATGGGTTCGCAAAGCTCCGACGAAGGAGGTTGAATTTGATTTGGAGCATGCATGTGAAACGTTCATGGAATAAAAAAAAGAGCTTCGCTGAGGCCTCTACCTCAAGGAGTTGGGATAAATTTTTTCAGGAAATGGACCCTTCTATGCTTACGGCCTTTCTAGAGACCTACATGAAGTTTTTGTGTGATAGCAAGGCTGTGAAGGAGTTACAAGAACTTATAAATAGATGTGCCATAAACACTCTGGGTGAATTGCGCGTGGTACGAAAGATTGGTAAGCATAAGGCAAGCATAGGGCATGAGATGAGGCTCAACGTGCAGATAGGAGAATGTGAAATGGATTAGATTATTCTAGAACTATGGTCAGACACGAACGTTTTGCCGAAATAGACTTGGGAGCAGATGGGGAGACCCACACTACAGTGGTATCTAATTCAGTTAAGGATGGAAGATCAACATAAAATCATCCCCTTGGGACGTCTGCAAGGAATAACTCTAGATCTTGAAGGCACGAGCGCATTGGATGACTTTGAAGTGATAGAAATTATGGATGACAGTAACCCCTACCCTACACTCCTTGGCATTGATTGGGCTACTCACATGAACGGGTTAATCAACCTGAAGAAGTGAAAGATGATATTTGTAAAGCAATCAGTTCATGTAATAGTACCCCTAGATCCTGCTGAAGAATCATGCTATACTAAACCACTCCGCGATTATGAAAGTGATGATGATTTGGACTACATATATAAAATAACAACGTGAAACCAAGATTGGGTGAATCTGAAAGCGGATGGCAGAATTACATGGGATTGCGAGAGTTCCTACACCTCAGACTCAAATGAAGAATTAGAGCAATGGCAGAATAGGCTACATGAAGTAACTATGCTAAGTTGTAACATGATGACTAAGTCGCTGCATTATGTGTCGTCAGAGATATGAAATCTTCCCACTTATGATGGCTTGAATGATGTAGATGTGTTTTTGGGTGCATTTGAGAGGGAAGTACTAGAGAAACAATGCTTCTAGGCTTTGAACTGGCCACTGCGCGCTATGCTCACGAGATGGTGGGTTACACACAAGGGTAGTTCTGACGACTAGCGCGAGTGCAAGAGGATGATGAGGAAACACTTTTTGAAGCAGAAGTTACGAGTGACAAACAAGTATGATGGGAAAGATGATCTGTGCATACACTTGGCCAAATGGGCTAAGGCCTATGGCGCAATGCCCCAACTTGAATGGGTGCACTTGTTTTGTCACACCTTGGATGTCATCATGATGAACTGGTACTTGGAGACAGAGCTTCGCCATGGCACAAGTGAATGTGATACTCTACGCGAACGGTTCATAATGACGTTCATCTTCGAAGACAGGTTTGACTATATTGATGAAGCACTACAAGAAGTTAAAACAACAATCTTTAGGATACCGCGAGATACTTTAGATCTGATTCAACCTAATTGGATTACTCAGCTGAGCCATGCGAGGGAATGCTATAATGTGACAGTCAAAGAAGAAGACGAGGACCCCCAAAATATTGATATCCTTGAAACCAAGGGTCACCACAAAGTCGAGGGACTGCAGATCGAGAATCCTGATATAACCGCACCACTGAAAATGAAACAGGTAAATATTGGTATGGTGGCAGAGCTAAAATTCACGAAGATTGGAGATTACTGGGAGGATGTGATGCTAGATAAGGTTATTGAATTTCTCCGTGAATACCAGGATTTGTTCCCTACCAAGTTTATGTACTTAAAGGGGATAATAAGAGACATGGGAGTTATGAAGATCACATTAAAACCCAATGCAAAGTTGGTTAGGAAAAGGCCTTACCATCTCAATCTGATGTATAAGGAGAAGGTTTGCTTATAGTTTTATAAGATGCTCGTGGTAGACATCATTGAGCCCGTAGAAGAATCTCATTGGGTGAGCCTAATGTTGGTACAGGAAAAGAAACAGAAGGATGAAATAATGATATGCGTAGATCTCAGGAATTTGAATGACACTTGCGTGAATGATCCTTTCCTGACTCCGTTCAGCGATGAGGTATTTGATAATGTAGGTGGCTAGGAAGCGTACTCCTTCACTGATGGGTTTTCTGGGTACCATCAGATCAAAATCGCGCCTAAAGATAGAAGCAAGATGACCTTCACAACTGAATGGGGATGTTTTTATTTAGTGTAATGCCTCTCGGATTGAAGAATGCACCTACGATTTTTTCAAGCATAGTTATTGTTGCATTCAAAGACTTCATTCATAAGTTTCTGGAAGTGTACTTTAATGACTAGACACTATTTGGGTTGGTAAAATGCCATGTGGCTAGTTTGTTCTTAATGCTAGATACTTGTCGAAGGTACCAAATTGCACTCAATCTAAAGAAATTTCTGTTTTGTGTTCCTTTTGGGACTCTGCTAGGTCATGTGGTTTGTTGATAGGGATTGATGGTAGATCCTACGAAGATCGTAGTGATACTTAACTTGGAGGTGCTGAGGAGTGTGAATCAACTGCACGCAACCTTCGGACATACTGGGTACTAGAGGCAGTTTATCAAGGGCTATGGCCAGATCACCACGCCTATGGAGAAGTTGTTGAAAAAGGATGTCACGTTCTGTTGGAATGAGGACTGTCAGAAAAGCTTGGATGTGCTGAAAGGAAAAATGGTCACCGCGCCGATTTTAGTCTTCTTGGATTGGAAGAAGGAGTTTCATGTACATGTAGACGCGTCATGTATAGCACTGGGAGTAGTACTGACACAGGCTAGTGGAGGAGACTTAGAGCATCCTATAGCATTCAGAAGCAGGAGGTTATCCAAGGCTGAGAAGAACTATTCCATGACTGAGTGCGAAGGATTCGACATTGTATATGCGCTCCAAAAGTTTAGACTCTATTTGCTAGGTGGAAATTTTAAAATTTATACGAATCATTCTGCGTTGAAATACCTAGTCAATAAGCCTAAGTTGGGGGGGAGAATCTATATGTGGTTATTATTGTTCCAGGAGTATGATTTTGACCAGACCATCTGTCACGGATCGAAAGGGGGGAAGAACCCACTAATTTTGTGGAGGGATTTTATGAGGCGAAACTCTTTGTAGTGCGCATTGTGGATGGTCACTTTGAAGACATCATACACTTCCTAACGACAGGAACTACACCGGAAGGGTACACCATCTAGAAGAGAAAGGAGTTAGTAGTGCACACAACAGACTTTTCTGTCATTGTCAGACATCTGTACAAACTGGGGTCTGATGAAGTATTGTGATGATATATACTAGATTTTGAAAGAAGCAATATCCTCACGGACGTTCATGGGGGTGTTGCGAGAGGCCATTATGTAGGAAGAATGACCGTGTAAAAGATTCTACGCGTAGGGTTGTGGTGGCCAACCCTCCATCAATATTCCAAAGCCTATTGCAGGGCGTATGATGTGTTTCAAAGGACTAGTAGGCCAACACGGAGAGATGAGTTTCCCCTGAACCCATAGATGACATTACAACCATTCGAGAAATGGGCCATAAATTTTGTGGGACCCATTCAGCCCCAAGGAAAGAAGACGGGAGTGCGGTACTTTATCATTGCGACTAAGTATTTGACTCAATGGGCGGAGGCGCAACTTGTGGAGGACTGCACATGTGTGACCACTATGAAGTTTCTCTGAGTATGCACTAACATGATTTGGGTCTCCAAAGTTTTTGATGAGTGATCGCGATACACACTTTCTGAATGAGATGATTAGTGCGGTGAAGGAGGAATTTCAAATGCATCACTAGAAAAGCACACCTTATCACCCATAGGCTAATGGGATGATGGAAGCATCCAATAAGGTGTTGGAAAAAGCGCTGACCATGGTTTTCAATGCTCACCGAAGTGATTGGGACCTATGCATACCCATAATATTATGGGCCTATTGAACGACATGCAAAAATTTGAGTAGCCAGACACCCTTTAGGCTTGTATATGGTGTTGAAGAAGTGATTCCCACGGAATACATTGTGCCTAGTTTGCGCATCATGGAACTCATGGGTATGACGGAACATGGAGCCCTAAAAGAAAGGCTTGCATAGCTAGCTGAGCTTGATCAAGAAAGTATTCTGGTTGGATTTCACCAAGAGGTCCAAAAGTAGTGCGAAAAAGCATGGCATGATTGACACATTAAACTATGCACCTTTAAGGTAAATGATCTGGTTTTGTTATATGACAACAAGTTTGATAATTTTCTAGGGAAATTCAGAATGCACTGGCTAGGGACCTATGTCATTAAGGAGACTACCGATGATGGAGCAGTTCAGTTGTTTAAATTGAATGGCGATCCCTTCAGGCAGCTTAAAGGAGGCACAGGACTATAAACTACACTTCTCAGGTTGGGGAATTGCGCGATTGGAGGATTGGATGGAATGAGGCAATGTCACAAGGTTCATGACAACGCGAAAGGAGCTACACTACCCAGGGAAAAAATGCACAGGTCAGCCAGAAAGTGATCTTTAAAGTCACTTTTCATGATTTGATGATGAGAATGTGGCCAAATGGAGTGGGCAACCGGCATTTAAGATAAAATTTATGGGTGTGATACTTAGAAATATGTCGTCAATCTAGCATTAATGAAACGAATGTGGGGGAATGGTCGGATTTGAATTTAAAATGGCCTACACTGAGACTATAAATTACAGGTGCAGGCCCAAAGAAAAACACTTAGCATTTTGAACATTGTGTTGGTTAGCTCTCAGACATGCATTACCCAACACATTATTCAAAGAACTACTTGACTGCCCAGTGTTTGATCAATTTCCAAAGTCCAACCACAATTTCATCTGTGAGTTTATCCCAGGATTTGAAGCTATGGAGATTGAAGCAGTGACAACAAAAGGAGTTGTGTTAGAGGTTTTTATAGAGGCAGAAGGAGCTACTCCATAGGTTGCAAAGGTAATAGCTAAAGTCCCCAAGACACCACGGACGCCTAGACTGAAGCGTACCCCGACCAAAGAGAGTGCAAAGGATAAGAAGGGCAAGCATTTTGCGACACCAGTGCACGCATCGCTTAGAAGAAACACATAGAAGGACAAGGCCACCACACAGGAAAAGGGAAAAAGCATTAACTTGGAGCCAGAGGAGAAAGAAATTGAGGACATCCCGATGGATGATGAGGATTTGGGGGTGGAAGTGGAGAACATTGAAGTCAAGGGTTCTGACCTAATCACTAAGTTTCCCAAATATGTCCCTCTGCACAAAGGCAAGACCAAAGTGCCGAAGGACATCGGTGAAATAAAGGTCACCCTGCATATACCTCTACAGCTGGACAAGATTGTCTTTGAAGGACCGCACTTGGGGTGGGTTCCTCTGTCGAAATTGGAAGATTGGGACTAAGCTGACAATGAGAAGTTCCCACACTTGGCAATAGAATAGCTAATGCTTTGCATTGTATAGACAACCACTGGGATGACTGCATTGGAACCGCGGAAGTGGCTCAGTGGTGTAGACAAAGCAGGTCTGTTCAACCTGTTATGGGTGTCACACTACAATTGCCTTCAACTCCATTGTAAGTAAAGGAAAATCGTGCAACAACTGTCATAGAGGTGATAGCGGCGGTAGACACTGCAGTAGTAGACTACACATGGTTGTTTGAACAGTCATTCGAGGTCTTGACAAGTCTGCAGGAGGATTCTATTGTATAGCAGCTAGAGACAAAGGTGCGAGAACTGCAACATCGTTATGACGAAGTAAAAGGTACAATGCACACCTTCGCTCTCACACAAAGACTAGCGAAGTTGTAGGAGGCCAAAACATTGAAGGAACAGGTAGATGCAGCGCAGCACAAAGAGGTTGTGCTGATGGAATGCTTGAAGCCCTAGTTGGATGAAGATTATTCGATCATTACCTCCATTGAAGGAAATCTTCCTAATCTACAAATGATTCAACAAAATATTCAGGCTGACAGTTCAGGACCAGTGACAGAGCAATTGGTTGAGGAAGTGAAGCAGGCGACCACGCAGTGCACCACTGAAGTGGCAGTCATACAGGTCAAGCTGGGAGGTCTTTGCACCAAGATCTTTGTGCCCAAAAAATGACTCGAGGGCGAGTCACCATGTTTGTGTTGGGGGGCTGTTTGGAATGGGTTCCCCCAAAAGCAGTTTTGGGGCTAAAAGCCCATGTTTCGGGATAATTTTGTAATAAAGTTGTAAAGTCTCCACATTTTGTGATCACGGAACACGAAAGTGTCAAGAGATATAAAGGGTTGTCTACCCTTAATTTGTAAAGTGTCAATTTGGCTATAAAGATCCACCCATGGTTCGCGGACCATTGGATTGTATAAAGAGGAGCTAAGTAAGTAAGCTCTAATTAGTCAACTAACGAAGAAAGTAGCGAAGCAGAGTGGAGAAATCTAAGTGTTCTCATGTCTTAGCATAGGTAGAGGCTCTGCAGCTGAGTGTGCAGAGGCCTAGGGTGGATGTTCATAGCTGAGTGCACGGACCCTTGCAACTGTGTGCACAAGGCATATAGAGCCTGTATTAAATTGGAAGATATCAAGAAAGACGAGTATGCTACAATTACTTTGTATTTAATTCCTGTTAATGCATATGATTATATTGCGTTTTGGGTTTAACTTACAATGTTTATTTGATGCACGAATATATGTGATTGTATCAGTTAATTGAACGCAAGTAATGATATCAATTTACGTGGTGCTAACTGTGATTGATTCTTAAGATAAGTAAAACACTTGAGATAACTTGGGAACCTATACAATACATTGCCATAGTTGCGCAAAAGTACCTAGGCCATGGGTTAGGACTGCGCGAAGGTCAATTGTACACCTTCGTGGAGGTACTGAAGGGTGGAATAAAGGGTAGACTCACAGAGCCCTAAGGTTTAGTGACTTGCACGAAAGTAGGGGTAGAGGGAATAAACTAACATCACGACCATCTCAAGGTGCAGAAACTTGGTTCCAACATCCCCCCATATTACTTCAGGTGAGACTTTAGTCCACACTTCGCAGGCTGATGCCAAAAGGGCCAATAGTGTAGGGATTTATTTGGCTAACTAAAATTGAACCTAGGCCAGGGCCCACAAAGCTAACATGGAGACAATTCAAGCTCATCATTACCATATATTATGCGCAAGAGTATTACAGGCCTTTTGTGTGAAATATGTCTTTGTAATACGCTCGGAATAATTTTCCTTCTCCAAATTCATGAGACTCTAATTCTGGGAGACCTCTCTCTCCTATACTATCAAACACATATTTACATATACAAAAAATAGTTGAAATAAATATCTCAATAAAAACAATGGAAATGGGACATTTGTCTAGGCCCTAAAACTACAAGATACCTACCCTACACCTATTGTATTTACAAAGGCCCACTTTTTGTGCACAAAAAAAAATAGACAAATTAGAAGAATAAAAATGGGACACATTGAAAATCGCAACCTACATTCCTAATTTGTACGAAAAAAACCTCTCTTCCAGACTTTACATAGGCCCCTCTTCGTCTGGGAAAAAGCATGTGGTTGATTATACTATATGAAACTTCGCAGGTAGAATTTTGTTTACCTCCAGGTCAATGCCTTAAGTATGTTAATCCTCTACGATCCCAGAAAAACGTTGCAGTTACCCACTTGACTTGTTATGCTAGCTTGACATTGCATTTAGTTCTCCTAGATCCCATATGTTACTTTGTAGTTTTCTATATGCTTTACCATGTTTCAATCTTCCAAAATCCCAAGTTTCACTTTGTTGTGCTCTACTCACCTTTTTGAGACAATATTTTATAGTCAGCTTGTTGTTAGATGTCCTTTGCCTTTCACAATCCTATATTTTGTTTTTTGCAGTTGTCTCACCTTCACCATGTTGCTGTTGTCCTTCCCAGTCAACCAAGTGTTGAATTTAATCATCATTTCCTCATCACTATACCATTCTCTAGGTACCTCCTCCATCAACATCATGATTTCCTCAACTTCCATGTCTAATACAAACTCTTTTTCACACTTGTTACTTAAACCAGTCAATCCCAATAGTCTTTGCAAGATCTCAATATTCACCACATAAGACCCGCATTCTTCTGCATCCTCATAAGAGTAAATAAAATTCAGCTTTCCAAATAGTTGACAACTCTCTATTACT
Source organism: Pinus taeda (assembly GCA_000404065.3). Lineage (NCBI taxonomy): Eukaryota > Viridiplantae > Streptophyta > Pinopsida > Pinales > Pinaceae > Pinus > Pinus taeda. The sequence goes on from APFE031250778.1 coordinate 171,196, forward strand.
ATTTTTTACCCTCTACTCATTGATTACAAAAGACACAAATTATCCTGGGACATAGTAATTAGATTATTCTCTTCCTCTCCTTCTCTTGATAGTATTCATTTTTCTTCTTCTTCTCCTACAACCATACCTTCATCATTCTGCATACTACACAAATTTGTTGAGGCTTTAGACACGTCAGTTTCCTTTAATGTATTATTTTCATGATATTCTTGAGCTAATTATGCATCTCCTTCCTTTGTGACAGTTCTTTGAGGTTCTCCACTTATTTCATTAGCTTCCCCTTATTGTTCCTCATCAGAATACTTTAGCTCCTCTTGAAGTTTTTCATTCTCCATAATGTTTGGCACATGTTCAGATCCATGGTGCTCAATACCCGCAAATTCAAACTCATGCAAACAATTAGCTCAAAATATATTTAACTCGTCCTCCTTTCTGATGTTATCAATATCTCTTTTATTTTCTAAGTTAATGGCATCCTTAGATCATCATATACATCATCCTCTCCTAGGATTAGCCCTTTCTCTCGGTCACCAAAATAAACTTCCACCTTTCCATAATCAACAAATCTAAGTTCTTCCCTCATTAAGAAAGCATCGTATGCATGTCCTTCTTTCTTTCTCATGGTTCCTAAGTACCATGTCTGCTAGTGTCAACCTTTTGAAGCCTTCCATCAGTGATCAAATGTGCTCTTACAAAGTGGTCTCAGGGTGTCAAAGTCAAATTTTGTCATTTCAGTGGGTCTTTAAGTAAAATTTGGTCACTAGGTATTAGGTCTAGGGCTGTTTTCGCTCCTCCCAAAATCTTCCAAGTATTGGTCCATGTCACCATTCAGCTTAGTGTACCACCATTCAAATACTTGTCATCAACATTTCAGGTTCCAAAGGGTTATTTTACACCTTTTTCGTGCTTGAGTTGTACTTGAGTAAGCCTCATTTCCCTCTCGTAGGGTTTTGAAGGTAATTTTTCTTGGATGGTCAAATAATCAACAAAACTTGTATCCGGAGTCTCATACACCTTCCCCTACCCTTAATACAACTTCTTAAACACTTCCCATCACTCATATACCTCAAATTCATCATTTTCCCACAAACCCTAGTTTATTGCTACAATTTAACAATTTTCTAGGCTAGGCCTGTGTTTTTCCCTTTTGGACCCCTTCCCCTCACTCAATATTTGAAATTCCACTTTCCCTTGATTCCTAATATCCCTCCCTACTTCCTAAATTTTCTCAGGAATTTAGAAGCCCCTTATCCCCTTCGTTTCCCTTCATTTCTACCAATCCCATGTTCCACATATCAGGATAGGTTTTCTTCAAACTATGTTTATTAGCATGAAAAGATGAATTTTACAAAAGTGATAGAGGGTTTTTTCCGTCATTGACCCAGGAATAAAAACCTCTTTCAGTTTTTACATGGGTTTCATGGTTTGGGAGAAATGTTGAAAACATCATTGGCCTCAGGAGAATTGATGCACTTCTGGAGTGACCTTGGGAAAATCAAGATTTCACCTAGCTGGGATAGTCATATGACTTTCTTGATGATTTAAAAGATATCTAGACAGAGATATATTTGCAATGAGCTATCATGAGCTCAATTTGGAGTTGAGAAAGACCTTCAAAAGTTGACTGCAATAGCACTTTGCATTTAGGCAACCTTATTCTGCACATTTTGACTAGTCTCGGGAGATTTGACTTTTGACAAGGTAAATAAACTCCAAATTGAAAAATTGAAGATGTCCTAGAAATTGGACTCAACAAGATTTCCAACAAGCTGTCACGTACCCAATTTTGACATTAGGAAGGAAGTCAAAACTAGCCTTGGAATTGGCACTGCACATAGGAATAGTGGCAATGCGCATCAGAGGGTCGGAGCTGCGCATTAGAGGGGCGTTGCGCATTGTTGGGACTCAGAAATGTCATATTTTCATCCACCTTTTTCTTCACTATTCCTTACATTTCATCATCCCAATCACCTTTTATCATATCATTTTCATACATACATTTGGGTTTCACCTTCTTATTTTCCATTTTATTCATTTTTGTATTACAAGTGAATTTATGATTAATTATTAGAAAATATACATATTTTTATATATATCTCAAGAATATGTGAGTTTTGTGATGTGTAGGAAATATGTGAAGAATTAAATCCAAGAGACTTATCCATATCTCCTCCACCATATTAAGGAGATAATTATGAGAAAATCATGGAGGATTTGGTTGGCATATCTTATCCAAGATATGTGAGAGATTTGTGGAGGATTCAAAGGGATCATATTTTGTAATAATGGGAAGTAGTTAAAAATGCTTGAGAGATTTGTGGGATCATATCTTGTAATAATGGGAAATTAGTTGAGAGTGCTTGAGAGAATATTGGATATGTAATTATGAGAAGGTTATCTTCCTCATGTATTTAAGAGAGTGTTCTCTCTTCATTTGAAGAGGGAAGAATGAATAATGAATAATGGGAATTCTTAGTTTTTCATATTTTAGTGTTATGCTTTCATGATTTGTAATTTAATTCTTGTAATATAATTTAAGATAGTTTTATTGTTGTGAGCTCACATATGTTGTTTTTCATTCACTTCTTCACATGTTGCATTCCTTTTCCTTTATGCAATTTCCTTCTTTCCTAGTTAGTGTTTCAATGCCTTCTTAGATTAATTTAATTCCAGTAATTTAGATTAAATTAGTTCCACTTCAGTATTTCATATATAGTACATGTGTCTTGTAAGTCTATGGACCTCGGATTGACAAATTAAATAGTTGGGTAAGTACTACAACAGAATTAAACGAACACATTTTCACCCAACATTTTGGCGCCGTTGCCGGGGAGGCACGATGGATTGAAGTTTAGTTTGATTTTTTATGCAAGTGTGTTTAGACATGTTCCTAACTCCGAGGTGTTAAGGCGGTAAGATGTGGGGAGCAGCCTACACATCGCATTCGAGATACCGTAACGGGCTCGACCTCTTATGAATCAGGGCATGTAGGGTGTGTTTAAATTTATGCAAGTGTGAATTTCAATTTCTGGAAGTGTGTTTAATTTTCGCAACTGTGAAGAATGTTTGATGAATTCATGGTTCATGGTTATAATTGAAGCATTTGATTACTCAATTAATGAGCAGTCCTTGTAAGAAGATTTAATTGAGTATTGAATTCAAGATTATTTTTGTGTTCCTTTTGTTTTTAATCCAATTTTTAGTGTGCTGATTTTTTTTGTTTTTAGAATCTCTTTCAACATGGTTTAACAATGAGTTTCAGCTTGGAACTACTCACTCAGATCCTAGCAGTTGGGATCTCTTCTTCCTTGGAAGAGGAGATCTTGACAAGAATTAAAGGTTCAACTACTCCCCAAGAAACAACCGAAGATTCAACATCTGAAGAATCCTGCTTATCTGATGGCGAGCAATCATTCGAACAAGAGATTGAGGAAGAAGAACAGGAGTTACATCATGATCTGAGTGAGAGAAACTGTGCCTATCAAAGCTTTATCGAACAATGGTTCCAGGTAAGTACTATATTAGATTCATCTTTTTATTTTTTAGTTAATTTGCAGTTACAACAACTAGACTCATCCACTCTCGAATATTTTCATTTTTCATTTGAAAAATTGCTACTGAATCTATTGTTGTTACTGCTACATGAGTGGCTTCATTGGAATTTTAACTACACGTAACTAATTTGTAAATTCTAATTAGTATAGAGTAGGTAGGCTTTCAATTTTAGTTTTTGCTTTCATTTTCAGTTTTTTTTTACCTAGAATAAGTATGCTCTCCTCTTGTGTCTTTGTATGATCTCGAGGATCAGAAAATAGGGATGATTTAGACTAATTTCAAGAATAAATAAATGTTTTGCAATATTCTTGATCAAAAACATATTTCAATATGCAAATCATTATGTCTATTTCTTAAAAAAAAAAAACATTAAGAGAAAGTCTAGTTTCTTTCTAAACTTTAGTTATTCATTAAATTTAAAAATAAAAAAATAAAAAAAATAAAATTGTTTTTGTAATTCAATCACTGCACCTACACATTTAAAACAATTTTTGTCATAGCATTCTCATACATATGCCTCGGGACTGAGACTTGGGGATTGCAGGTTATTTTGTCGATGAACACAAATGTAGGAACAACGTCTTGCATTTCTTGCACAAAGGTTGCTATTTTATATGTGAAAAATCCCACGGGCACTAGGATCCGATCAAGGTGAACGAACTCAAAGTCTGGTACTAGTATCCCATTCCAATAGTTATACACCATCACTAAGACCACTGGTACTAGTAGTCGTGGTTGCCCGAGACCTCCTCTGACAGTCCCTTGAACACCCTTCACTCCATATAAATTCACACTGATGTAAGCAAGCAAACCAAGAAGTCCATCACCAAAGCTAGCCGCAACCTCCGGAGAATATGAAATATAAGCACTCACAGTACCAAGGCCTCCCAAACCAGGAGTGATGAGTTGTAGCCTTTGTTTCCACTGAATATACTATTGTTTTGATTGAGCTGCACTGATAGCAGGGTCTTCTTACTTTTGTTTGCATTGCACAATAATATACCAGTGCCCCCTGTTGTAGCCTTGCTGGTCCGGTCCCATTGCTGTTGCTCACGCTGTGTAGATATTACTCTCCATCTTCATGGTATAGATACAAGCCAAGCCAAATCTAGCACATTCTCTTCCGAATGCCATTGCCTCTGCCACTTGCACGTGATCTGCAAATTGATTATCATCCAGGGATACGGTTCCTGATGACTCCCAATATGTCTCTCCATCAGATCCTTGAATTTTGACACGGTATACCACTGACGCACTTCTTCCATCAGCAGAAAATATGACATTATGGAGCTCTCCACACTAACCTGGTGCAAAAAAAGCTGAGCATTTGATTTGCATGGTACCAGGGAATGTAATTAGCTTCAATGGCGCCATCATTCTTGACGACCTTGTCTGGGACCCTCTTGTTCAAATCCCTCAAGATCTCAGCCAATGGGCACGTGATGTACGACGAGGCAGGCAGGATGTTGAACGGAACCACATAATTTGAATTGGGAACTGCCCTCTTTGATGACCTGCTGCTCTCCACCGATGCAGAAATCGTTAGCACTCCCATCCTTCTTGAAGATGATGGGATTAGGTTTCAAACCCGCCATATCAAGGACTGGGTAGCTGGGAGATTGGTCGTTCTAAGTGGAGAAATCAACGACTGGGGAGCAATGGACATGCGAATTGTAATGGCGGATGCTGACTCCGTCGAAATATCTAGCGCAATACAAAGTAGCGAGAGGGAGACGAGAAATGGCTGAGGCAGATTTAATCCAGCGTTGGACCTCAAACCACATAACGACAACTGGTTCACGATGTTTGCTAAGGGCAAGGCCAACTTTTCAGCTACCTGAAGGAAAATGTTTGGTAATTAAAAAAAAAAAACTATAATAAAATAAATAAATAAAATTGCCCTCATTCATTCCTACAAATGCTTTAAAGCAACTTTGCTGCAAACTAATAAAAACACTTTGAAAAAGTATTGCACCATCACTGAGTACATTGCATAGGGACATACAATATTTCTCGTTGGGGGGGGAACTAAAATTATTTTTTTGTGAATTTGTGGGCAAGAGTTAGGATGCATATACTAACAAATGAAATGAGATTGGTGTTGTGTGTAGGTCAACGAGAAGCTTATGCAGAAAGCTCAACATTACAATACGACACCCTTTCCATCCACAATTAGTGTAACTTTGAAAAATAATTTAAAAAATGGACATTTCATAAATTCTTGAAAATGCGCTAATTTGTTTTTGAAGTCACTTTATACAGGAATGATAGATGGAGATGGCACACAAAGGTGACAATTTTTATGCAGGAATGGTGCTAAGTTTTTCAGAGTCTGCAAAGTGATTTTTTCGAAATCAAAATGAAGCATGCATCATTGGACGCTTGAAGGAACTAATTCTTCATTGCACATATCATGACATCTTCCACTACTCAAAAGTCCTTTTGCGTCATGATTACTTCCTTTTTTCCTTCCAAACGCCTAGACCATCCTTGTGTTGTAGCCCATCTTCCATTTCCTTATCTTTCATGACTTCATGCACGCCTATTTTTCTGAATCGCATACATCCCTTTATCCTTTTCAATTTATTTTTGCCTTCTAGTTTTCGTTCTGAATAAAACTCATTCCCTTTCCATGATTACATTTCCTTGATTTCCTAGCCATGCTGGTTCACATTTCTTGTCCGTGGCTTCTTTCCATTTATAGTCCTACCAAATCATTTTGTACAAACTCGCGTTGAATGATGTGGGATTCCTTAAGGCCCACCTTTCAACAAGTCTTGCCCCATCGACATCAGCACCTTATCTGGGAAATAGACTAGAGTTCCTTTTGAGTACCTACAGGCTTGCATGCCTTAATGGCAAGTTCTCTCACTAACGATCATGGGAATACATTAATGTCCCTTGATCTTCAGATCTTGCAAGTGGCTCGACCTCAACACGTCCATTCGCACTTTGCAAGATGTACTCCGGTACCTTGGCACTCATTAACATCAATGGTGAGTTGCCTCACATTGGTTAACGGCATGCATCAATGGCCGGTAATCCAATTATTTCTATTCATGCTCGACATCAACATATTCATTCGCATGATTAGAATTGTACCATCGGGTTTGTAGCGGGTGAAGACTATACACTTTTTCACGACTCCCTCAGCAGTTACAACAACATGCATTATGATCTATGAGAGTACCACAATACCACTTTCAGCATTTATCTTTTCCATGATTCAGCATCAGTAGTTCAAATTCACTCATTTCCTAGGATCCAGTTACATCAGTCACATTTTCCTGATCTAGCAGCAGCAGCAGCTACATTCCTATTGCATAATTCATCATTCTTGGGTAAGTAGAGGTATGTTGTTTTCTAATCTTTGATCATGCAATTCCTTATATGCTAACTTCAATATTTTGGAAAATTCCCTCACCATGCTACATTTCCTTTCATGAGCCATGTCAAGTTGCATGAGGACATGCAACCAATTCAGTTGAGGGGGGGAGAACTATATTCACTACATATTCACTTCCATGATTCCATTTCTTCACCACTATCACTCCATTTACCATTCACCAACATTTATTTTCCAATGATACTTTGTTGCACTTTGCTTCATACGCAATATTGGCATGCTTCATTAATATTACAAAAGGGATTTCTTATGCACATTATGATTTCCAATGAGTGTTTACATTATTATTGAAGAAAAGAGAATAGAAAATGAAATGAATGTTGTTAACACAAGAACCAACATTGTTTGTATTCATGGTTGTCACATAAAAACCAACCATAAGAAAATGTAAGTTGTTACTCATATCTTTCACATATCCTGGAAACATTCATTATTAAAAGATATCATCATGTAAAGCCAAAGTTCAAAATGGCAAATGTTCTTAAAGAGACCCATGCATGGTTGCATGAGGACATGCAACAAGTTCAGTTGGGGAGGATGTTGGGACTCAGAAATGTCATATTTTCATCCACCTTTTTCTTCACTATTCCTTACATTTCATCATCCCAATAACCTTTTATCATATCATTTTCATAAATACATTTGGGTTTCACCTTCTTATTTTCCATTTTATTCATTTTTGTATTACAAGTGAATTTATGATTAATTATTAGAATATATATATATATATATATATATATATATATATATATATATATATACATATTTATATATATCTCAAGAATATGTGAGTTTTGTGATGTGTAGGAAATATGTGAAGAATTAATTCCAATAGACTTATCCATATCTCCTCCACCATATTAAGGAGATAATTATGCAAGCCTATTCCTAAGGAGAAAATCATGGAGGATTTGGTTGGCATATCTTATCGAAGTTATGTGAGATATTTGTGGAGGATTCAAAGGGATCATATTTTGTAATAATGGGAAAGTAGTTAAAAATGCTTGAGAGACTTGTGGGATCATATCTTGTAATAATGGGAAATTAGTTGAGAGTGCTTGAGAGAATATTGGATATGTAATTATAAGAAGGTTATCTTCCTCATGTATATAAGAGAGTGTTCTCTCTTCATTTGAAGAGGGAAGAATGAATAATCAATAATAGGAATTCTTAGTTTTTCATCTTTTAATGTTATGCTTTCATGTTTTGTAATTTAATTCTTGTCATATAATTTAAGATAGTTTTATTTTTGTGAGCTCACATATTTTGTTTGTCATTCACTTCTTCACATGTTGCATTCCTTTTCTTTGTGCAATTTCCTGCTTTCCTAGTTAGTGTTTCAATGCCTTCTTAGATCAATTTAATTCCAGTAATTTAGATTAAATTAGTTCCACTTCAATCCTGCATATATAGTGCATTTGTCTCGTAAGTCTACAGACCTCGGATTGAAAATTAAATAGTTGGGTAAGTACTACAACAGAATTAAATGAACACATTTTCAGCCAACATGCCTTCGGAAACTTTTTCCTGTGTAAAATTACATTAGCGCTGCGCATCAGGCAGGTGCTGCACATTGGGGTCAATGCGCTGTGCATTAGCCAGTGAGACCTCAAAGTAAAGAAAATTCATCTCAAATCCTCCCAAATGCTTCATTTTCCTTCTTAAAAAGTAAGTACACTCACTTTGGAGCCTAGGTAGGGTTTTTTATGCTTCAATTATATTTTTATCTCCTAAGACTCAAAGCCTTAGTGTGTTTTCCTATCTTATTTTTCACCACTACAAAATATTATTCCTTGTCTCAATATTCCCATCTTCACTTGCCCTAAATCTACCCTTTTAATCCTATCTCACTTCACTCATATTCCCTTTCCCCTTTTCCCTATTAAAATTAACCCCTTTATCAAACCATAAACTCCCTCCATAAAACCCTAGCTCCCCAAATCCTTCCCTTCATTCCCCTACCTCATCTCATTACTATTGTTCCATTTACAAAATCTCTTCATACTCACCTTTTTGTTCCCACCTATTATCCATCATTCATTAAACTATCCCAAAGAGACATGCATGGAGAGGGATAGGGAGCCTGATTTTGAGGAGGACGCCTTTAGTGACAGCTCTAGGGAAAGGATTTTGTAGCAGAGGAAGCCTCTCAAAGGTGGCAAGATTATCAGGGAGGAGCCTATCAGTATGAGTGAACTTCTTGCTTTCCCATTAACCACCTCATGCTTCAGACATCAATCATGCTTTGATTTTTGTGAAATGGTAGAGAAGCATCCAGTTCCATTAACTCCAGTTCAACAAGAAGTGGTTAATGAGAGAGAAATATGGCTTGAGAGGGTAAATATCCACCTTGAGGGTCTTCTAAATAAAGCCAATAGAGACAAAAATATGCTTAGGCATATGGCCTACCATTACTTGACCCATAATAGGATAGGTAACATGAGAATTAAGCACCTTAAGGCAAGATTAAGGAGGGCCTTAGGAAGCAAAAAGAGGGGTGAAAAACTTGAGATATTGGATGATGTTACACTTTCCCAACAAAGTAACCAATGAAGTACATTTGAGCCAAAACTAGGTAGATTTTGGAAAAAAATTGTAAATTTTGATTTTTTGAATTAGGAAACACAGGAAATTCTGGTGGATGTGCAACGCCACTGGCGCTGCGCATTGGATTTGCTTTCTCATCCGCCAAATGGATTATAGTTTTGGATTAAACATGAAAAAGCAACCAAACCCAAAAAATTTCATCAAATTTGGAGGAGAACTTGGCCACCAAAAGGGAAAAAAACACTCAAAAAGTGCCCTCTGTGCCACTTTATGGACACAGGAACCAGTGTTGGGCGAATCCACCTTTGAGGTGGAAAATGACCTCCAAATCAGAAAATTCAAAGTGTTCCAAAAGATAAACAGGCAGGGATTTCCAACGAGCTATCTTGGGCCAAATTTGGATGAGCGGAAGGCCTCCAAAAGTAGCCTTGAAGTGGCACTATGCATCAGGCTCAGGGCACTGCACATGAGGCAAATTTTTGTCAATTTTGCCAAAAAGTCAAATTTCGCCTAGTTTCTTCAGTGGTTGACTTTTTATTCTTTTCTTGGTAAATTTTGCATGGTAAATGATGTAATATGATTTAAATGTTGATGTAAAACACTTGATGGGAAAGATACATCAAAGAAAAGGTGATTTTAAACTGAATGTATTAGTTTCCTTAGTTTTAGAGGCAAGTTGTTCCATTGCCTATTTTCTTGTTCCTAGTTTATATGTTGTTGAAATACTTCCTTGACTCATGGATTGACACCCGATGGATAGCTCAGATGGTTTTGAGGTCTATATGATGTTTTCTCTTAGTCATTTGAAAAGGTTGGACTTTGGTAGAAGTGGTGGCACTCATTGAACATTTGTATTAGCAATTTGGCAAGGAATAAAACCAGGTTTCACAGCTATTTTTGTGGGATTCTTGTGACAGTGAGTTTATGTATTGTTCCTTTTTTTTAATGAGTTTTTCTTATGTTTTATATGTATCCAGATCCATATTTCTCTTCTAAAACTAAATGAATCAAGGTGAATGGACAAAATACACTGTTGTGCTTTGTCTTGGGAATTGCATTTGGTTTTCAATGTTTTCAACTATTTCAAGAGGATTCATAGTCTCTTTATGCCCTCATTAACTCCTCAGTTGTCTTGATCTACCATCTTAATCCATTTGTAGCATAAACCCTTGTCTACCTCATCCCACAGAACATGATTGTATCCCTAAGTTGATTTCCCGGACCCAATCTGCCTTCTCCAACTAATCAAGGAAGCAAAACCTAAAAATCAAACCAGAAACCCTGAGCTACTATACCTAGCCTAAAACCTACATTCAGTTTAGTCATCTCAAGCCCTAATTGCCAATATCATAATTGATATTGACAAGGAAAGAGCCCTCTCCCGACCTGGTAGGGCTAGCTACCAGGTTAAGCGTGATTTGATGTTACCTTAGACCTACCTTCCTTCAACTTGAGGTAGATCCAGGCCCTAACATAGTGGCAACCATACTGGGGAATGTAGTTTTATGTTCCTCAACAAAATGTAACAAGTTCAAATCTAATTGTTGGTGGTGGAAAACGATCAGACATAGGAAGGCTGAAATCATTCACCTAGCGACTCCAAATCAGTTTCGAGATCAGATCCAAGGACTCCACTAGAGGATGAACCTGACCAGCAGAAACATGAAAGGAAAATATGGAAATATCAAGTATTCAAGTTGGAATTTCATCCAAGACATTATGTTCTTCGTTATAAATTATTTCTTCTCTTTTCCTGAGAATGTCAAGAAGGCTTTACAAAGTATATTGTATTCGAGGAAAGATCCTAGATCTGCATGTGATTCTTTCCCTTTGAAGATTGTGGATACAAAATATGTGCATGCCTTTGATCTTGATCAAGGCACTTCTTCTGAATTTTATGATGATCGTCATCAAAATGATGAGCCTCAAGAGACCAAGACTGATTCCCCAGCTGCTCTACATATTCCTATACCTTGTAAAATTCTAGATAGATACAAGCCTCTGATTTTACCTACTATATCCCATGCTTTCCCTAAAAAACATTACCTATATCTACCAAGATTTGATGGTGAATGCGACAACATCACTACCGAGAGACATGTATTGAATTTTGATTCTTTTCTTGACTTTTTTGAAGTTGATGAAGAGGATGTCAGTATTAGGATTTTTTCTCTTTCTTTGTAAGGAAAAGTCAAGAGCTAGTTCAAAACCCTGCTTGATGCAGGCATTTCAGATTTCCAGCAGTTTGTAAAAGTTTTCCTCCGCAAGTGGGTGGTCATACAAAACGCTTTCTTGATTATAGAAGAGTATAAAAAACTAAAAAGATTTCCAGGGGAGACAATACAACAGTTTTGGGCCAGGTTTAACCAAGTCTATTTTTCGATGTTGGTTAATATAAGACCTCATCTTGGATCCGCTCTCTTGCACTACCCAGATGCCTTTGATCCGGAAATGGAGTTTCAACTAAGAGAAAGGAACCTTGTAACACTTGAAGAGATGTAAAACAGTGCAGTAGATGTAGAATCTAATTTGCTTATCAGAAGGGCAAATTTGAAGGAAGAAGAGATGAAAAACATAGATCTAAAGGAATTTACCTCTTTAGAGGTAAAGCTCGACATTTTGGTAAGTGCAGTGGAAGAAATGATGCAAAGGATCACCACAAGGAATGAGTATGATGTTCAAGACCATGGCTCGCTGATTGAAGAAGAACAAGTGGCTGATCCAAAACATTTTCTTTATTATCCCACTTGTCATTTACCTGATAATGATTGTTTTATAGATCATTTTGGAGAAGAGAGATTTGTTGATATGAAATGTATGCTTGATGATGTATTTTTTACTGATGGTTTTCCTCAGTTCGATTAGTATGATGATGATTATGTCCTCCAAACAGAAACTAATCATGTAGACAATTCAACAGCTAGTTTGTGGAAGGAGGAAGTCCACTTTAAGCAGCTTGAATACAATGATTATCCAATGCATATAAGCTATGGAAGTGAGGAGGAAAGTGCAACAAATTTTGAAGTAAGTGAAGGATCTTTTCCTTTTTGTTTTGCTTCGTTTCAGGAAAACTTTCGTGCTATCAGAAATCAACTATCGATAAGTTTTGATCTGGACCATCTTGAGGGAAATGAAATCCTTGTTCAAGACTTCTCATATCCAGATTTGCAGCCCCCGAATGCCATTGAATTTCAAGTTGCAGATGAAGACTTGGAAGCTAGAACATATGATCAAATGATGCAATATGATTCTGTACCATTCTGTTTCTAATCATTTTAGTTTTTGAAGGGAAATTTGGATAGTATATCTTTAATAAAGGATGAGCAACCTATAGAAAATCATGCCATCTCATTGCAACCAATCGAAAATGGGTTGCAACAGTCTTTTCAAGTTTTTCACAATCCAATATCTGATGTGTTGGATGATGTTTGCAGTCAAATTCCTTCTCCACTAGCTAACTGTGAGATTGAAACAAGTATTGATACAAACTTGATCTAGTAGCCGGTTTCTTTGTAATTTTTAGCACAATGGATAAGGCTACTTGGTCTAACGTGTTTTTGGCACCTCCAAGGAGCTACCATCCCCAATCGAGCCAATGTTAGTGTCAACCTTTGAAGCCTTCAATCAGTGATCAAATATGCTCTTACAAAGTGGTCTTAGTGTGTCCAAGTCAAATTTTGTCATTTTAGTGAGTCTTCAAGTAAAATTTAGTCACTAGGTATTAGATCTAGATTTGTTTTCACTTCTCCCAAAATCTTCCAAGTATTGGTCCATGTCGCCATTCAGCTTAGTGTACCATCATTCAAATAGTTGTCATCATCATTTTAGGTTCCAATGGGTCATTTTACACCTTGTTCATGCTTCAATTGTACTTGGGTAAGCCTCATGTCCCTCTCATACGATTTTGAAGGTAATTTTTCTTGGATGGTCAAATAATCAACAAAACTTGTATCCTAATGCTCATACACCTTCCCCTATCCTTAATATACCTTCTTAAATGCTTCCCATCACTCATATCTCTCAAATTCATCATTTTCCCACAAACCCTAGTTTATTGCTACAATTTGACAATTTTATAGGTTAGACTTGTGTTTTTCCCCTTTGGAACCCTTCCCCTAACTCAATATTTGAAATTCAACTTTTCCATTATTTCTAACATCACTCCCTACTTCCTAAAACTTTCTCAAGAATTTAGAAGCCCCTTATCCCCTTTATTTCCCTTCATTTCCACCAATCCCATGTTCCACATATCGGGATAGGTTTTCTTTAAACTATGTTTCTGAGCAAGAAAAGATGAATTTGACAAAAGTGAGAGAGGTTTTTTTCCACCATTGACCCAAGACGAAAAAACATCTTTCTGTTTTTACACAGTTTTCATGGTTTGGGAGAAATTTTGAAAACATCATTGGCATCAGGAGGATTGATACACTTCTGGAGTGACCTTTGGAAAATCAAGATTTCACCTAGCTGGGATGTTCAAATGACTTTCTTGATGATTTAAATGATATCTAGATAGAGAGATATTTTCAATGAGCTATCATGAGCTTAATTTAGAGTTGAGGAAGACCTTCAAAAGTTTACTGCAATAGCACCTTGCATTTAGCAACCTCATTCTGCACATTTTTTACTAGTCTTGGGAGATTTGACTTTTGACATGGTAAATGAACTCTAAATTGAAAAATTCACACTCAACAAGATTTCCGACAATCTATCACATGCCTAATTTCAACATCGGATGGTATTCAAAACTCGCTTTGAAATTGGCGCTTCACATAGGAACAGTGGCGTTGCACATCAGAGGGGCACTGCGCATCAGGCAGCTTTTTCATGTGTAAAAATACACTGGCGTTACGCATTGGGCTCATTGCACTGCGCATTGGCCAGTAAGGCTTCAAAATCGAACAAATTCATCTCAAATCCTCCCAAATGCTTCATTTTCCTTCTTAACAAGTAAGTACACTCACTTTGGAGCCTAGGTAGCTATTTTTATGCTTCAATTATATTTTTATCTCTTAAGACTCAAAACCCTAGTGTGTTTTCCTATCTTATTTGTCACCACTGCAAAATATTCTTCCTTGTCTCAATATTCTCATTTTCACTTGCCCTAAACCTACCCTTTTAATCCTATCTCACTTCACTCATATTCCCTTTCCCCTTTTCCCTATTAAAATTAATCCCTTTATCAAACCCTAAACTCCCTCCATAAAATCCTAGCTCCCCAAATCCTTCCTTCATTCCCCTACCTCATCTCATTACTATTGTTCGATTCAAAAAATATCTTCATACTCACCTTTTTGTTCCCACCTGTTATCCATCATTCATCAAACCATCCCAAAGAGACAGGCATGGAGAGGGACAGAGAGCCGGATTTTGAAGAGGACACCCTTAGTCAGAACTCTAAGGAAAGGATTTTGGAGCAGAGGAAGCCTCATAAAGGTGGCAAGATTATCAGGGAGGATCCGATCAGTATGAGTGAACTTCTTGCTCGCCCATTAACCACCTCACGCTTTAGACATTAGTGATGTTTTGATTTTTGTGAAATGGTAGAGAAGCATCCAGCTCCCTTGCCTCCATTTGAACAAGAAGTGGTTAATGAGAGAGAAATATGGCTTGAGAGGGTAAGTATCCACCTTAAGGGTATTCTAAAGAAAGCCAACAAAGACAAAAAGATGCTTAGGCATATGGCCTACCATTACTTGACCCAAAATAGGATAGGTAACATAATAATTAAGCACCTTAAGGAAAGATTAAGGAGGGCCTTAAGAAGAAAAAATAGGGGTGACAAACTTCAGACCTTGGCTGATGTTACAATTTCCTAACAAAGTAACCAATGAAGTACATTTGAGCCAAAACTGGGTAGATTTTGGAAAAAATTTGTAAATTTTGTTTTTTTGAATTAGGCAACGCAGGAAATTCACGTTGGATTGGCTCAATCTTTTGTCAAATGGCTTGAAGTTTTGTATTCAACATGAAAAAAAAACAAAACCTATAAAATTTCATCAAATTTGGAGGAGATCTTGGCCATAAAAAGGGAAAAAAACACTCAAAAAGTGCCATCTCTACCACTTTTTGAACATACAGGAACCAGTCTTGGTAGAATCCACTTTTGAGGGGGCAAATGACCTCCAAATCAGAAACTTCAAAGTGTTCCAGAAACTAGACAGGTAGGGTTGTTCAACAAGCTAGCTTGTGCCTAATTTGGATGAGCAGAAGGCCTCCAAAAGTAGTCTTCAAGCGGCACTGTGCATCGGGCTCAAGGTGTTGCGCATCAGACAATTTTTTGTCAAGTTTGGCTAAAAGTGAAATTTCGTCTAGTTTCTTTAGCAATTGACTTTTTCTTCTTTTCTTGTTAATTTTTTCATGGTAAATGATGTAATATGATGTAAATGTTGTGGTAAAACACTTGATGGGATAGATACATCAGAGCAAAGGTGATTTTAAACTGAATGTATGAGTTTCCTTAGTTTTACAGGCAAGTTGTTCCATTGCCTATTTTCTTGTTCCTGGTTTAGATGTTGTTGAAAAAGTTCCTTCACTCATGGATTCAACCCCTGATGGATAACTCATATGGTTTTTAAGTCTATCTAATGTTTTCTCTTAGTCATTTGAAAAGGTTGGACATTCGTAGAAGTGATGGCACTCGTTGAACATTTGTATCAACAGTTTGGCAAGGAATAAAACCAGGTTTCACAACTATTTTTGTGGGATTCTTGTGACGTGAGTTTACTTATTGTTTCTTATTTGTAATAAGTTTTTCTTATGTTTTATATTTATCCAAATCCATCTTTCTCTTCTAAAACTAAATGAATCAAGGTGAATGGACAAAATACATTGTTGTTCTTTGTCTTGGGAATTGCATTTGGTTTTCAATGTTTTCAACTCTTTGAAGAGGATTCATAGTTTCTTTATGCCCTCCTCAACTCCTCATATGTCTTAATCTACTATCTTAATCCATTTCTAGTACATAAACCCTTCTCTACCTCACCCCACAGAACATGACTGTATCCCTGAGTTGATTTCTCGGACCCAATCTACCTTCTCCAATTGATCCAGCAACTAAAACCTAAAAATCAAACTAGAAACCCTGAGCTACTATACCTAGCCTAAAATATACATTAAATTCAGTCATCTCAAGCCCTAATTGCCAATATCCTAATTGAGATTGACAAGGAGAGAGCCCTCTCTCGACCTGGTAGGGCTAGCTACCAGGTTAAGCGTGGTTTGGTGTAAACCTAGACTTGCCTTACTTTAGCCTGAGGTAGATCCAGGCCCTAACAATGCCCACTCTTGGAAATTTATTGTAAGTCATTTCTCCTTGTTTGTCTTCAAGAAACAAGTTCATTTACTCTTTCTTCTAACTCTAAGAAGTTGCCTTGTCCTACCTTGAGGACTATTCACCATTCGCTGCATAAATTTGGATTCTGTGGGGCTACTCAAGGCTCTCATCCTCCTTTTGGACCAGTTGTCCATTCTCCTCTGCAAGACTTTCACCCAAATAGAATTCACCAATTTAAAAAAAAAAGGCATTGTAGCTTCAACTGGATCTTTGGTCATCCATTCCTTTGTCAGTTTTTCTTACTGATCACCATCATCAGTTTGCAGTTCCTTTTGCTATTTTGGAATTTGGATACAGTCCAAGAGACTTCAAGCAAATCTCTCTACATCCTCTTTTCTAAGGATGTATACTCCATCTACAATATTTAAGACAAACTTTTTATGTTTTCCCTTCATCATCATTCTTAAGTTCTGCACATAGAAATGATAGGTTGGTTTTAAAAATACTAGACCATTGAGCCTTGACCTCGGCTCCTTTCATCACTTGCTACTTTGGATTTCTCCCACAGTCAATGAGACTTTCCACTAGTCTCATTTCCTTACCTCCAAGGGGTGATATCTCTTCTACTTCTTCTTTGGGCTCAATTGTTATGAGCTTCTCTTTTTCCATTGAGGCTTCCATCAAAGACTTCATCCTCTTCTTACCTAGCTCTCTAGATTTTGAGAAATTCTTCTTAAAACTCTTATGTTTGACACATAAGTTGAACTTACTCATCATGTTTTGCTCATCCTTTCTTCCCTAGATTGTAGGTGTTCCATTAGTGCATCAACTTTTGCCATCAACTCAGCCATCTCTTTTCAAAATTCTTCTTGGTTAAGTTTTCTTTTGCTATTTTACCTGGAATTATTCTCCCCTTTGTTGTGAATTTTCTTTGAACCTTGACTATGGCCATCAGTAGCCTTCTATTTTACTCTCTTTTCATGAGACTTCACCTTCCCATTGTGAGTTGAAGACAAGCCCCTGTAACAAGTCTTCTTCATTTCTTGTTACCTTAATACCTCACCTCCTCTTGGCTATTGGTGTTTCTCTGGTTCTCTCCACTGGAACCTTTTGAGAACCCTTTAATCCTCTCCAGTTAATGCACTTCCTCCTCACCTCTTGAGAACTTCACTTGTTGTCTCCTCTTGAGGATCTCCTGACCTCTTAACTTTTCAATCATAACAAGGTTTTGTTGTAATCTTCTTGCTACAGGATTCTTTCTGCCAGAGTCTTGAGAAAAATATTTGTTCTCTCATTAAATATTTATCACATAAATGTTTCTACCAAATTTCTTGTACAATAGCTTTAAAAAAAAAAATTACCTCCTTACCATAAGAATCTCTCCTCTTGCCCGGATGTACTCTGCTCCTAAATTTTCTTTAACAACTACTCTTGATCTCTCTGCATTTTCTTTGTGTCATTTTGATGTATTTTCTTTTCTTTCTGTCCTTTTGATGCAAATTCCTCCACCTTTTTTTCCACATGTCTCTTCACTATCTCGGCCCATTCATGTCTATTTCTTTAAAAAGCAAAAATTTTGTTAGTCATAAACCAATTTTTTTTTTACATATTGGGTTTTGCTCCAAATCCTCACAAGATCCTCTCTTCCCCTTTCTTCAACTATCTTTGTTCCACTCTTTTTTCACTCGTTGCAATCTCCCTTTTAATGCTCAAAACCTCTCATACCACTTTGATGGCAAACCCAGTCATTGGCCTACCGAATTCTCCCAGGATTTGCGATCTTTAAACTTCAACTACAAAATCAAACTCTTGTTCAGTCCTCTCAGGTCCACGCGTCCCCTTGTATTTAATTTCTTGTTAAAGTTATAAATACCCTTTTTTTGAATCAGAACAACACCTTTATCGGTTGTGGTGATATTCTCCTTTGGTCCACTTCTTTATTCCTTGTTCCTTCAAACTTATCTTATAAATTTCTCTTCAAATTTCATGTGGACCTCACTCGAGTCAAATGGACATTAACCCCGACTTGAGGCCTGGTCAGACCTTTCCTTCCCAAGGACTGATATCATGCATGCTAGCTCTATCCCAACTCGTGGGTCAGATGTTTGAGGTTGTTTCTTGAATTAATTCCGTATGCACTCCTGACCGTACTGACTACTCTGACCCAAACTTTAACCCTGACCCCAATAATCCCGATGACTTTGATTCCGTGCTGAAATCATTCTTCATGATTTGAGCTTAATTTCTTCATCGAAAATTATGTGAACCTTTAGGTAGTTGCATCAAATGGTTAACTCGATTTACTTCGAGCTGGGCCCTCACTCAATGAATTAGGTGATACTTTTCGCTAAATATTAAGTGCCTGCAATGTCGACTCAGAAATTGAATCTTCTCAGTGATTTATGTATCGTGGGCCTTCATCAGTACTATAACTTTGATACTACGACTTCAACAGAGCTCACCTTGGATGGAGGGTCCTTTGATCAATCCTTTTATGGGACGGATTCTGTCTCCTCATTGTTAGTGCTCAAATCTACCTTAGGCTGAAATAAGGTAAGACTCAAGGCTACATCAAACCACGCTCAGCCTCGTAGCTAGCCCTACGACGACAAATCATGGTGTGCACAAATCTCTTGAATCACTGAAATCTTCACCTTATTCTTTTATTGCTTCATCACCAACTCCACCAATCATTTCATCTATTACTACTACCCCTCCAAATATTACCCCTATTTCTACTACACCTCCAATAATTCCCCCTATCACCAGTGTACCCATTTCATCTACTATCCCTACCACCACTATACGAACACAACAAACCACCATCCCACCCCCTTTAATACTTTCTACATCCACATATATTGTAGTTACAGCTTCCTCTCATATACCAATCATGCCAGGTCGTTATGCCCCCTGGTTTTACTTATAAAACTTAATTTCATGCCACAATATTACCATAGTAGAATACTTCAATTCGATAGCACATGGCCAATCACTGCTCAATAGCATATAGACAAAATGATTGATTATCTATATTTACAAGAAATTGATGATGAAGATGTGAAATTGAGACTATTTTCCCAAAGTCTCACATGACAAGTTAAGAAACGATTTAAAGAATTCCTAGCTGCCTCTATCCCAGATCTCTCACAATTTCACCAAAATTTCCTCAGAAGATGGGAAGTAAAGAAAAACCCCATTCAAATATTAGTTTAATATGAGATTATCAAAAGAGCCACTCTAAAACAATCCAAGACTATTGCACAAGATTTAATAACATTTACAAATCTATCCCAACTGCAATGTAACCCCCACGAAGACTAGCTTTGATCAAATTCCTAGATGGATTTTAACCAGCCATGACTTACCAACTTAGAGAGAGAAACTTTTCTGCCCTTGAAGAAATGCAGAGAAATGCAGTCAGTGTAGAAGCCAATTTGTTGGCAAAGAGAGCTAGACTAAAATCTAAGAAGACAATCATTATAAAGGAAGTACCTTCTTCTTCCTTGTCAAATTGTAAGTTCAACACATTAGCTAAAACAATGGAGAAAATGATTTAAAGGATAAATTTAACTGATAGGAATCTTCCAAGAGAAAATCAAGATGGCACAAATTAGAAATCTTGGTTTTAGGAGAAACCCACCTCAAATAAAATAGATAGAATAGAGAGGCCAAACTGATCAACAACAAATTTAACCTCCTTTCCAAGAGAATTATGCAGATGAAGAATCTGAGGTACCAGGGGATCGTGAAGAAACTCAAATAAACTTATTTTAGGAAAGCGAAATTGACCACATTTCCATAACTAAAGAGGAACAAGACCTATTATTTCTTTCCCAACCAGAATTCCTCACTTTAGAGTCAAATGATTATAAACAAGGATACCAAAATGTTATCATGGAGGTGCACAGATGCTACAATTTGAGAATTAAAAAAGGTGCTAAAAATCCTCCCAGGAAATTTCAAACTGGCACTCCTCCTACTAGTAAGTCAAAAGGTGATTCTCAAAAGGAGACTTCTAAGAAATGGGGTCTAAATATCAAAGAGATAGATAAAACTAAGACGGATTTTAGCATTGAAAATGAATTGACCAAAGTGAAAATCTTTGTTCCTCTCATAGAATTAATCAATAAAAATGCAGATAGACCTCAAGTCGGGAAGGCTCTAAAGATAGGTGAAGTGGCAAACACAATTAACTTAACAAATGACAAACCTATGTCGTTGTTTGGACCTAAAGTTGAAGGGAAGTCTGAGGAGGGTGACCTTTCTATATCAGTTTAGACATTCATGACAAAATATTGCACAATTCAATGCTTGACTCTGGTGCCTCATAGAATCTTATGCCTAGATCTATCATGAAGAAGATAGGATTAGACATCACAATACCTTACAAAGACGTATATTCTTTTCACTCTAACAAAGTGAGATGCTTAGACCTCATTAAAGACTTATACATTACAGTAGTCCATATAGAAGCAAAGAGTCTAGTCATGGACATTGTAGTAGCAGAGGTACATCCTAAGTATGGAATGTTACTATCATGATCATGGGGAGCCAAGTTACAGGGTACTTTGAAAATGGATATGACCTATGCTAACATTCCTGTTTTTTTTCAACAGAGAATATTATATAGGGAGACACTAATGAATTACATGGTTAGTAGCCAAGAAAAAACAACAATTACCCCCTCCACTCTGTGTATTTACATTTAGACTCCTTTATTTTGTATAATGATGAATCTGTAGAGGAGGAAATTGCACATTAAGAAGCTAAGCTAAGAAAGATAGAGGAAATTAAATTAGAACCTACAAAATGAGAGGAAGAGAGTGAATCCCTATGGAACATGGACTTTGATGGGGCTATAACCAAGGAACGAGAAGGGGTAGGTTTTTGGATTTTAAACTCACAAACAGGGATAGCTAAAGGACACTCTTACAAGTTAAATTTTAAATTTACAAACAATATATATGAATATGAAGTATTAATATTAGGACTACAACTTTTAAAGAGGTTAGCAGCAAAAATAATTTCTGTGCATGGAGATTTAGAACTCATCATTAACCAGATTAAAGGTGAGTACTCAACTAAACACCCTAGATTAAGAGCCTATAGAAATGTAGTTTTAGATTGTCTTCAATGTTTGCATGAATATCATTTGTCTCTTACTCCTAGAGGCCAAAATATTTTAGTTGATGTTTTAGCCACTTCATCTAGTACTTGTAAAATGCCATTCCATCCAAGTAGAAAATATGAGGTGGAAGTAAAACATAGGCCAGTTGCTTCATATAATGTAAGACATAAGAAGGTTTTTGATATTGATAAGTAGAAAGCTTTTACAATTGAAAGATGAATTTGAGTGTGTACATATTGACATAGAGAATGATGTAGATGAGAATAAAAAGGAAATAGTGTTAAATTAAACTGGTGACAATCCAGAAGAACTCGAGGTTCTATGACTAAAAGACAATGTGCTACCAAGAGGATTGGTGCCATTGGAATAGCTTTTTTATTTCAACAATGTATCCAAGAAGCCAAAAATAGAACCAGTAGCAGCCAAGGTAAAGGGCCTTAATATGGGAACTGAAGAGAGTCCTAAAATTGTGAAACTGTCCAAATCCTTACCTCCTAAAGTGAAACAAAAATGCATTGAGTTGTTTAAAGAATTTTCTAATGTGTTTGCTTGGAGCTATGAATATGTAAAATCATATGATGCTAGTATCATAAAGCACACCATTCCCATCAGGGAAGACCAAAAGCCCTTCAAAAATAAAATGAGTAGAGTGAATCTAGTCTTATTACCTTTGATAGAAAAAGTCAAAAAGAATTTTGATGCAAAGACCATGGTACCCCTCATATTTTCGAAATGGGTCTCTAATTTAGTACCTACGAGAAAGAAAAAAGGTCAAATTAGGCTTTGTGTAGATTTCAGGAATCTTAACAAGGCTTATCTTAAGGACAACTACCCTCTACCAAAAATGGATCACATACCTCAAAAGGTAGTTGGTTCCAGTAGAATCTCTTTGCTGGATGGTTTCTCAGGATACAACCAGGTTCTGGTTCATCCTGATGATCAACACAAAATAGCATTTACTACACCTTGGGGGACTTTTATGTATTTAAAATTGCCATTTTGCCTTATGAATGATGGGGCCACTTTCCAAATAGCAATGGACATTACATTTGATGATGAAATAGTTAGGTCCATTGTGGTTTACCTAGATGATATTACACTCTTTTCAAAAACAAATGAAGAATACTTATTACACTTAAGAAAAGTTGTTGAGAAATGCAGAAAATATGGTATCTACTTGAACCCCAAGAAAATTGTTTTTGGATTAGAGGAGGGAAAAGTTCTAGGTCACATTATTTTGAAAAATGGCATCATAATAGATCCTAACAGATTCAAATCCATGCTGGAAATTTACCCTCTCATAAACAAGAAAGAAATTGAATCCTTCATAGGTAGGATAAATTTCCACAAGAGAGTTATTCCAAATTTGGCCGTGATATTAAGATCCATTACAGACATGGTAAAGAAAGTTATTGAAATAAAATGGAATATTCAAGCCAAGAAATATTTTAGTGAAGTAAATTTAGCTTTAACCACTACTCCTATTTTGATAAGACCTCACTTAAAAAGGAATTTATGATTTTTTCTTTAGCATCTGAACATACTATTGCAATTCTCTTATTACAGAAAAATAGTGAAGGGCATGAATAGCCTATAGATTTCTTCATAAAATATTTAAGGATGCCCCACTAAAGTATAACATCATGGATAAACACCTTTTCTTTGGTGAAATCATTATAATACTTTAGAGTGTACATCCTACATTCTCATAGCATTGCATTTGACCCAAGTGCTATGGTAAAAGATATCCTTACACAAACTAACCCAGATGGGAGAAGAGTAAAATGGATTGCAGTCATCCTAGAATATGACATTGAAATAAGACCTACCAAGCTTATCAAAGGTTAGGGATTAGCTAAGCTAATGGTTGAGTCCAATTTTCATGTATTGGATATAAATTTTATTGTTGCACTGGGTGAATAGGAAGAGTTGGAGACTCCATTAGTATCAAAAGCATTTTCTAGCTCTCCTTGGTATGCAAACAATATCTTTGTGTTACAAAATTTACAAGCTCCTCCTGGTTTAACAAAGACAAAAGCTAGGTTTCTCAAGTTGAAAGCTATAAAATATTGCATTTTAGATCAGATTATATATTGGAAATATGTTGGGAGTATTTTTATAAACTGTTTATTGGAAGATGATGTAGACGGGGTCATGTAAGAATTTCATCAAGGAGGCTATGGAGGCCATTTGTACTAGAAGACCACAACCAACAAAATCCTAAGGGTTTGTTTTTACTATCCTACCCTATTTACAGATGTGCATAATAAAGTTACAACATGCCACCAGTGTGAAATCTTTAAAGGCAAGAGAAATCCTTTTCTACTACCTTTGAAACTCATTTAAGTTGAGGTTCCTTTTCAACAGTGGGTCTGGATTTTATTGGGAAATCCATCCAAGCTCTCTAGGAAAACACAAATGGATATTGATAGCCATTGAATACTTCACCAAGTGGATTGAGGCTATCCTAACCATATAGGCCAAAGACATTGTGATTATTCAAATTTTTAGAAGGTAACATTCTCACCATATTTAGATGTCCATTTAAGATCATTACTTACAATGTTGTTTCTTTTAAGTCAAAGAGAGTGATTGATGTTTGCCATAAATATAACATAAATTTAGGACACTAAACTACCTACTATCCAAAAGGTAATGGGTTAGTTGAATCTTCTAACAAGATTCTAGTCAACATCATCAAAAAACTCTTCCATGAAAATAAAAAATCATGGCATAAGAAATTTATTAATGCCCTATGGGCTGATAGAATTAATGCAAAGAAATCTATTGGGATGTCTCCATTCCAATTAGTATATGGAGTAGATGCAATATTTCCTACTTCCCTGGGAATCCCTATGCTAAACTTATGGTAGGAATCAGAAGTGGAAACTAATGATTTACAGAGAAGGATCAATCAAACCATACAGTTTTAGCAATCCAAGGAAGAGGTCTACAACAAAACTCAACTCATTCAGGATAAAATTAAGAATATCAGTGATAGAAGGACAAAGGTAAATGACTTCCAAATAGATGATATTGTGTGAAAATGGGATTCGAGGTATGAATACGAAGGTAACCATGGTAAATTCAACAGTTTGTGGAAAGGGCCATACAAAATTCAGACTTTCAGAGGTAATAATCCATTTTTGTTAAAATTACTTGACTAGAGAAGGATATCTAGGTGGACATATCAATCAAAGACTACACAAACACTAATTTCCTCAAGGATATATAATTTTTCACTTAGAATCATTGTAAATATCAATTTACTATTCTACTGGAAGAGTGAGGGTGGCTAACATTAGGAATTGAAGCCCAGAGAGAAGGCCTTAAGCTTCTGGTGATTTTTTACCCATATTTAAGAATTCCAATAGATAAATCAGTCTAAGTACAGAATAAGAACAAATTCGCCAACAAATAAATATCGTTGATCTACAACATTCTTGACACCTCCTAAGGAGGATTCCATCCCCATTAGACACACTGATAGGATCCTATAATTTATAGGGTCAATTGATGATTAACTGTTATTTTTTTTTTATGTGACATATTGTAAATAATGTTTTGATTCTACAAATTATTTCCAAGAAAAAGAAAAAATAGAAAAAGAAAAGAAAAAGAAAAAAATATATATGGAAAAAGGTGAAATAAATTAAAAAACTGAAATATATGAGAAAAAATGAAAATACCCCAATAAGTCAGCAAATTTAAATGCCACTGCATTTAAAAAACTAAAAATAATGCATCAGAAATACCTTTAGAATGATGTGCATCTAGTTAGAATGCCACATTACAGCTAGATAAGTAGGATTAGTTGGTTTAATCACAACATTTAAGCATGATTAGACTTGGTAACTAAAGTTACATAAGTTAAGGGTAAACATTTGACTACATAGATTAATCATGGTCAAATAGGGTTTAATTAAGGTAGTTAAGTTTAATGTTTAACCACATAGTTTAATCGTGGTTATAATAGTTAAATAAATATAAATATTGGAGTGCATAGTCTAATCATGCTCAAAATAGTGTTAATTAAGTTATTATATTAGTTAATCACACTGTATAGACTCTGATTAGAGTGTTAATAAATTTCTATTTTATACAAAAATATTTTTTAATTTGTAATAAACTTTATGTAGAAATGGAAGGCCAAGATCTCACCCACCCAGACCAATGGTGGGTGATGAGTTCATAACCCCTGCCCCTCTGATGGTTAACTAAGGGCAGGGGGTCTCTAAAAAGCAGTTTTCCCACTCACCCACTTTGCAACATGTCACCCCCTGGCCCATTTTTGACCCTCCTACATCCCTTGCCTAAAACCATTTACCACCCCCCCTAAAATATACCTTTCTACTCTCTCATCTGTTATGACCATTGACCCCCGCACTCTTGCTCCACTCCCCTTATGCCAAGTGGCACCTCTCATCCCCACCTCACTCCTATACGATGCTACTACATGGCACTCCCCACTTCGCTCCTCTCCTATCATGGTCACATCCTTTCCTTCTCCACATCAACTCACCCCCACAACATGGTACCTTCATGCACCCATTATCCATTCATTCTGACCATACCTATTCTCACAATAATAGACTTTCTCTCGTTTAAATTGCCAAATCACAATGGTAAGCTCTCTTTCTTTCAAATAACCCAAAGCCCATTCATTCGCCCTTCCTTTCGTTGTTCCAATACATTAATAATCAGAGCCTATTCCAGTACCTGGTTAGCAGATATAGCCTATTATCATCCATTCATCGAACTAGTCTGCCACTGTGACAAGTCAACAAACGAATTATCGTTATATGTCCAGCCACCAGTATTCGAGCAACCTATTCCTAATTAAATTCCAAATTTACATTTATTTTCTGTCAAGTATGGCTCCTAAACGCAAAAATAAGGTTATAGAGGAAAACGCCTTATCATTGATTTGGATCATCAACCCCTAGTAGGCCAAGAATATAAGACCATTGAAACTATTTGTGAGTTCTACCTTTATGAACTCCACAACTAGTTAAAGAAAAAATTCATAGACCTCAATGATGAATTGGGTCTATGGGATTCTTCCCCACCCCAATTCATTTTCCCTCAATCCTACCATTTCCCTAAGTTCGTTTCATGGTTCCATTTCGGTACATTCCCATTTCGATGGAAATTATGGCCCAAAATAATGACATCCTTTTCATAATCACCTCTAAATCCATCTCCCAAACTCTCAAAATTCAAAACTCTAGACCTATAAAACCTTTTACAGTAGATTTCCTCATACAATTCCACAATAAACTCACCTTCGCTCATAGAGCAAAGAGTTTAGAAACAATTCTCCCTGAGGATGCTCAATTGCCTAAGAAAAACCCCTCCTATCCATCCTCCATGTTCCCTGAGATGAAAAAGTAGATAATCTCAATTGTTTCTTGTTTATTGGGTTACCAATCAAATCAGTGGGTTTATGATGCCATCATAGGTTTTTTTAGTCTTTACAACAGGTTAAAAACCCTTCGTCTTCAATTATATTGAGTTTCTAGTAGATGCAATCCATAAGTAGTTCCTAAAATTTGCTATAGAGGGGACTTTTAAATATGCTTCAATCCTAGTTTATCTATTTTTATACCATCAGGCAGAAAAATTTCAGTTTCCCTTACAAAAATTGGATGAGAAAGGAAATTCTCAATCGGTAATTCATTAGACCTCCTTCGTGAGGAAGCATTCCGATGAATTCACCTTCAATGAATATGTTGATAAATTCTTATATAAAATATCTTTCTTATTAAATAGTAATGTGGAGCCAAGGATATGACCTGAAATCAAAATTGTTCTTCATCTCAGTGAGCAGACCAAAACAAGTGATTGGTACTTGTACCAAAACTACACAAACATCAAGGTGTATGGGTGTGAATTTCCACCTTACTCATTTCCAACGTTTGTCCCAATGATAATTTTCTCATTAGAGTACATAATATGGATGATTAACATGGATGAGCTGCATTTTGTGGCAGCAAAGAAGAAATCCCAATTAAAGATTAAGATGTAGGCGTGTCCTTTCATATGCAATACCAAGGCAGCAACTAAAGAAGTAGACAACCTCCTAAAGAAAATGAAATTCAAACTCAGTTTCACATGGTCATATGACCCCTTGTGAGTGATTTGAAACCTAAGAGTAGAACAAAAGACTACTCCCTACATTCACACTCCCAAACCAGTGATTGAAAAATTCATAAACCAGGATCAATAGTTAGAAAACACCTTGCAGGAGGTAGAAGAGTAGGTTTTATCAACAACTACAACACAAAATCCTACACCACAGGAGAGACAGGACAAAGACAAAGACAATTTTGGTTCTATTTCTTTTCTCCTACTTACTGGCCAAAGCCTAAAATTCATAGTAGCAGATTTGGTCCCTGTTTTGAAATTTTTTTATTTTGCCTTAGTTGCCTCGGATACCACATTTAATCCACTGACAGTTACACTAACCAGTGAAATTACAGATGAAGAGTCACGCTGACCAACCTCTAGCACTTGTTTCCATTTACGCAGTCGTGCCAATGCCTGTAAGTGGACATTAGGGCTTGACCCCAATCTTGGCTAGTTTGTTCTGCTCTTGTCCTTTGACCTTGTGAGAATTTTTAACTATTTTCTCCTTGATTACAACGCTAATTTTCATTTGGTTTTTGCTTGCTTGTTGGCTTGTCAGCTTGCTATTGAATTGATTGATTCATTGAGTGGTCAATAACACTAGGGGCATATAGTTAGTCTCCCATTGAGTGGCTTGTGGACTCATCAAGTCTGAGTGTGGGTGTGTTTTCTCATTGCATTTGTTTTTGGTCCTTTGACGACTTTGACCTCTTTTTGCACAAGTTTGAAAAAGGTTTTGTTTACTAGCTTGAATGCATTTTTCTGGCATAGATTACATTGTTGGTATTGTGTTTCAAAAAGTCATTGTTTCATTGATCTGAATGAACTTTTCTTTTCATGTTTTCATCTGCTTGAAGAGCTCATAGTTTCGAAAAAAAATTCATTGAAATATTGTATGCGAAAAGTTTGTTTAGTTGTTTCATGAGAAAGTATGAAATTCTAGCTTGTTGCATCATTACGATTTGCATATCTTAAAAACTAAAATTACATCAACGTTTGAAAGAGGAAGAGAATTTTTTTCATTTTGAATGGACTGATAGATAAGTTCTTGTCATTAAACTAGGAATTGGAATGCATTTTTCATAAGTTTATTTTTTTTAAAAGTGAAGTAGTGAAAGATCATTTCGTTTTTAGTTGATTTATTGTTTGCATTTGATTGAGTATTTTCTATCGTCTCTAGTGTAGGAATTTCATCGAATTGAAAGGGTATTGTCCCATTTAGTTGCATTTTAGGTTTTTCGAGTAGCATTGCTAAGACCTGAAAACTGAAACTTAACTCAAGATCAACTCTAAAATGAATTCAATTAACCTAAGGCACATTTGACATCAACGATCATATTGATAAGGTCTAGGCTAGAGACGTGTTCCAACGTCCTTAAACCTAGAAGATGTCATTAGCTTCAGCATTAGATAGTGCTAGCACAAATTTGTGCTCCCTGTACCATCAATTATATAACAGGAGACCCCACTAGGCTGCAATCCTTTTATCCTTAGGAAGTCAAGTCAACTGCCTTGCTAACATGATATACCGAACACAGCATTCCGGGATATTTCCCGCATGTACTTTTTGGTTCACCGGGAGGTATTTTGCAATTCACTATTTCTTGGTAATCCTCTTTACCTATATCATCTAGAGTAGTCATTTGATCTTTTTTACTCATTAAACTTAAAATATCATTCGAGCATTTGTCCTTTCGAGCTTGTTTCCAATTGAAAGTGATAGAGTCATCTTTGTTTCTTTCTTGACTCTTCCTCTTCCTCCATCTGAAAGATTGTCTGAGAAGACATTTCTTGAGTTGTCAAAGCCACTTGAGGACAAAAATGTTGAACTCACAATTGTTTTTAGTGTTTGACCTTTATCATCTTGTCCTCCGCCCACTTTTGATTCAGAGTCATCTATTGATCTTCGATCAGAATCTTCAGATAATCACGTTCGAACTCCAGAGAACTCAACGAAAATTGACAGTCAGCTTGGACTGGTTATCTATCCTCTGAATCCTCTATTTGGCATTGTTGAGATATCACCATAGTGTCCTTACAGTCCATACGACTAGCCGGGTGTTCCTTTGGAACTATTCCCTAATACACATTCGACCATTCGTCGTTATTTGTTTTCAAACATGGAACGTGAAGGCAATGCTCCAGTCACTTCTCTAGATGAGTCTAAAGTTTCTACTCCACACTGTTGAGGGGGAAGAATTGCAATTGTAGTTTCCTCTCGAGGGTTTCCCTTATTCAGAATTTATTCCTACCATCTTGCCACCCATCTATGTATCTTTGTGGCACTTTGTTTCAGGCACACCTAGTGCCTCATCACTCTACCATAATCCTACTTGGGAATCGGGCATCAGGCCTAGGTCAAGTCCATTTTCCATCAACACAACTTCCCAATCAGCTTTTACTTTAGTCCTGGTGCAACCCACCATCCTGAATGCTCTTGTAGCATTGATCCCAGTTACACATCAATCATAGCTGGCGGTTTCAAAGATTGTCTCTGCCAATTCTTCTATCCCATTAGTCAGTGGCCAGATTGTGCCACCACTTAGGGGGAAGAACCTGAATATATCTATCATGTTAGGTGCTACTAATGTGAGCGGCTCAGAAGCTCACATGCTTGGTATAAACTAGCCCTCTTCTGGTATTATTTATAACCCTACTGGATCAAGCAATGTATAGTACCAATAGGTTCAGAATCCTATTGGTCCGTCTGGATCGAGCAATGTTCAGTATCAGCAACCCTATGGGGCTCAGGTCCAGTACCAAAATCGTTACGTTTCATATGGTTCTCAAGGATTGGTTAATAAAACTTATAATCTCTAATCTGGGCAGTACATCTAGCTTGGCTATAGCTAGATTCAGTTCGGTAATTTCCTAGGCACTATTCAAGTACCCTTGCAATAGCAAGGATAGCCTTTACAACAACCAGGGCAACCTTTGTTACCACAAGGGCAACCTTTGTTGGAGCAAGGGTTTTCCACGCAACAACAAGGGCATATTATCCTGCAACAAGGTCACCTGCAATAACCGCAAGGGCAATCCTTCCAATATTTGCAGCAAGCCACGCAATAGGAGATGCCATATGACCAAAATACCCCACTATGGGGCTAAAATCCTTACCAGTAGGTATGGGCTCCTCTCTATCGGCCCGCTTATCAACCTCCCATGCCTTTTAGAACTTAATTACTTTTCTTGGATACACTTGAGTTACCAAATGTGTCGTGCCTTATGAATGATCTTATCCTTCATTCGTTGTACTAGCCTCTAGTGTCATCCAAGATACCAAGTGATTGCCCAAATTTCAATGGAAAAGCTAAAGAAGATCCTCAAGCCCATGTGATGACATATCACCTCTAGTGCTCATAGAACGCGTACGTGGATGATTCCATTTGTCTTTGTCTTTTCCAATAGACCCTCATGGGTGCTGCAGCGAAATGGTACATTGAGCTACCTCGAATTACTTTCCATGAGTTCAATTCATTAGCCATGGATTTTCTCACGCATTTTCAACTGCTGGTTCATTACGAAACTGGCACCTATTTGATCACGTCGCTTAAGCAAGACACTGCAATGCACATATTTGGTCATATCCATGAAAGGAGACATAGATGTCACCTGATCAAGTTCAAGATAATTGATTGATTGCTCACTTAATGGTTTACCAAATCATTCGTAGCCCCAATCTCTCACGATATAGTTATGGGTGGATGCGTCAATGAAGAGCAAGCCATTGCCCATGCCCAATACTTGGATCTAGTCTACTCTGAATCTAGCACCTTATACGAGTTGTTACCTAATGCTCTGCAGCCATCATCTGATCCCTTAGCATCAAATTCACCAGTTGTTCCTCCCATTGATGGATTTATTGGTTCAGTATCCCATACCCCTACTAAAACTTCTTCAAAATAGAAGCCGGTCTCAAATGGTACTCCTAATAGTTCATCTCAAAACCCGCCAAGCCCTGGTAAAACCTTAGACTTCCATGTTGTCCAGTCTATCACAGTAGACAAATCCTCGAAAGGAAAAAAGAAAGCCAAAGGCAAAGATAAATTTGATGCCTTGAAATAGGGTCCTCCCAAATCGTCTGCTGGAAAATCTTCGCAATGGAAACTTAAGTATCCCTCCCTGATTTGTGAGGAGGATCACTATACTAAGGATTGTCCACGACGATCAGAAGTTAATCACCTGCTCAAAGGTACCCTTGCTATCCTTAAAGAGCCATTTCCATCTCAATAGAATCAAATGGTAGACCAACCCCGATCTGCTTCCTTTGGATCTCAAGTGTTCTGATGAACACACCCATTAATTTGGCTACCCGATCGAAATATTATCAAACTCCAGCTCCAGCAATTGGGAAAGGAAAAGAAGTTGCACCTTCTTCTTCTACCCTAAGTTCTGTCCCTCTGTAAATAGAGCGCCCTAACCCTAATTCTGTTGCACGGCCACCCTCTCGAGGTGTGCTACAGAAATCCTCATATAATCCCAACTCCCGAGCCACTCAACACTACAATATTTTTGAAGATTTGGCTCAGGCGCTGTCAGCTATGTTGGCTCTCAAGGAACTCCAAAGTTTCCCATCGCAGTGGAAATATTTGTTGTCAAATATTGGGGTCATCAATCCCAGTGATTATAAGTTGATCTATTACGATCTGGAGAACCATCTTCCATGGTTCCCTCATCAGATTACCTTTCTTATTTAAGTAATCATTAACGAGAAGACCATCCACCGCACTTTCATCGATGAAGGTTCTTCCACCTGCATCATGTCAACTGCATGTTGGAAGGCTATTGGTTCCCCCACACTGAACGAGTCTCTGAAAACTTTGGAAGCTTTCCATCGGTGTGATTCGTGACCCTTCGGTGTCTTACCTAACCTTTCCATCACCCTGGAAGGCAAGAAAGTTCAAGTTGAGATGATTAACGACGGCTCAATAACTTTTTAACCATGTTATTTCCAAGTTCGGCGTACCCTAAGCCATTGTCACAGACCATGGCTCCCATTTCATAGATTACATGGTAGAACTGACATCTGCATTGGGCTTGTACCACAATGGCTCGATCCCATATTAACCTCGGGCCAATTTCCAAGTTGAAGCCATGAACAAGTTTTTGGTCACCATGCTTCAACATACTATTGGGATGCACAAGTCAAATTTGCATCTCATGCTTTTTTCATCTCTATGGGCCTACTGAACTTCAACCAAAGACTCAACTAGTTTCACACCCTTCCAGCTAGTCTATGGTCTGGAATCAACATTTCCAATCGAATGTGGGATTCGTTCCCTCAAGTTAGTTGTTTAACTCCTCCTCGAAACATCACCTCAAGAGGAAAGCCT
The DNA here is from genome assembly GCA_000404065.3 of Pinus taeda. Classification (NCBI taxonomy): domain Eukaryota; kingdom Viridiplantae; phylum Streptophyta; class Pinopsida; order Pinales; family Pinaceae; genus Pinus; species Pinus taeda. The sequence goes on from APFE031250778.1 coordinate 204,573, forward strand.
CTTATATTTAGAAAGACTAGATGAGACTCCCTGTCTCACTGCCTTGGTCATTGAAGCACAAAAGCAACAGGGAAAATCCCATTTCAATTAGTCGGTCTCCCCTCACACTTTCTCTGAGGGTGATTTGGTCCAGCTATACAACCAAGCTAATGATAAGTTGGGGGCAGGCAAGTTTGAACCTATGTGGCATCAGCCTTATATTGTAAAACATGTTTTGGAGAAAGGAGCCTATGAGCTTATTGATTATGAAGGAAATCCTCTTAATAAGCCTCGAAACGGGCTTTACCTCAAAAATTACTATGCTAAGGTCATCTTGCATGGTTACTTATGTACATTAGTGTGTGATTCATTTTGTATAGCATGGTTTTGTGTGATTATTTTCAAACAACATTCCTTTTTACTATGCTTTTCTTTCTTTGCAGATGTCTACAATTCCTCACATTGGTTTCACCGATGGTTCTTGTCATGGTACCTAGAACCTATCATCCATGGCATGGGATACCTGTGACCCTAACGGTGAATTGATTGACCTTAAAGGTATCTGCCTAGGTCATACAACCAACAACATTGCTTAATATAGTGAGGTCATCAAACTGTTGTCAGAAGGCATCACTTTGGGCATCAGAGAATTGCTTGTCAACCTCGATTCACAGCTTGTTGTCCTTCAACTAAATGGGAAATATTTTGTTAGGAACCCTCGAATATTACGAATGTATCTCCGTATCCATATATTGGAAATATATTTTGATTGTATTACATATCATCGTATTCCTAGATGCATGAATACATTGACAGATGCATTAACTAATTACATGTTGGATAGACATTTACGAAACATGTAAACGATAATACAAACCATTTGTACCATAATAGATAGGAAAATACAACATATCTATCTATCTATATATATATATATATATATATATATATATATATATATATATATAATATATATATATATTATATATAATATATATATATATATAATATATCTGTGGTGTGTCTGTGTGTGTTGGTGTGTGTGTGTGTGAATGTTCGATACATAAGAACCCCAAAAAATAATATGTGTGTTCATAGTAACATCAGTGGCTCATAGGCCTCGTAAATCCGTGGCACGCAGGCCTCAAAAATATGTAAGTACGGGACCTAGGAACTACTCAGCATGGTGGTCATGGTACCATGAGATAGCTCGTGCAACCCGACTCAGCAGTTGGTGGATCCGATCTAAGACTCCCACTATGTGCCTCTGGTACCATCGGGGCATGTCTCCTATCTAATCATACTCCAAGATACCATGAGTCAACCCCTCAAGCCTCCTTGTGATATCCTCCTCGTTTTAACTCCCTTCTTGATAAGGGATAAGAACATCGATGAGAAAGGGGACACACCTGGCTATCCGGGACATCCCAGCTGGCCACTCTGGTCCAACATCTGCATAAACAAGAAAAGTGTTATAAGCATGCATATACCAAAAACAATTAAAAAACATCAAAATCAAAAAGTTTTGATTTTTTCCTTTGTCATCGAAGTCCTCTCCATCTGGTAAGGGCCTATTTAGCTCTCCATGGAAATCAATGCCACTATACGTCTAATCCTCCATGACGATCTTCGTTTGTCGTAGTCATGATAAGAATGCTGGTTGTTATGATATATGCTGAACCCAGTGATCCTGGGCATCAGACAACTCTAGCAAGCCATCCATGGATCACGTGGCACAGAAGGATCAACCTCAGTCAACTGATACTGGAATAATGGCACTCATTCTAGGAAGAAGGTAACAAGCACTGATCCAGAGCTAAATTGCTTCAAATTCCCCACCTTGGCCTTGGACAGTTGGCACTTGATGTTCATCTTCATGGCCTCTTCCTAGTTGAAGATCATAGGAGTTGTGCAGTCAATAGCATAAAGGAACTTCGACTTGTTAGTCTCATGTTCTTCCTAGGACCATGCCACTCTGTTGATAGTCAATAGAAGCATTCTGAGTGTCAGATCCCACGCACTGGAAATCTCTATCTTCCCACTCTTGGATTTCAGGGACTTAGGACAGTGCTCGACAAGTAGGGAAGATATTCTTGCCCCGATTGGACGTGATCCATACAAGTTCACTAGCTCACCTTTATGAGACAGTTCAGTGATGAAGTAGATATTTGAAGCTGTCAACTCCAACTCCTAGTCCCCAATGACAAAAATCTCGTGATTGATGTCCCAAAGGATTATCAAGTATCGAAGTAACTCGTGTTGGGCCCACATCCCTGGTGTAAGGAAATATTTGAGGAGCCCGCAAGACCTCAAAGCCTCCAGGAAATTTGGATCATTCAGTGCCTGGGTGTCAACATCTTCATGTTCTTTTTCCTTCCAATCCACCATTTTCAGTAATTTCTCTCCCACAAAAGCCATTTTTTTGAGTCAATTGTCAATGTTAGCACATAAAATTCAAGTTTTAACGGTTAGTCTTTGAGAAAAATGGTTTTCCCCTATCCGCGACACTGGTGTGCCTAGTTTAGAAATAGTCGCACTGGTCAGTGCAGATGGTTATGCAAATCACCCTCGGTCGCCACGATCCGTGCCCGAAAATCACGCCGACCGAGGGAAATTTTTTTTCTCAAAAAACCTCTCTAAAAATAAAAATAAAATTGCTAAAAACATAAACAAATGGCATGAAAATGGAGCTCAGGGATTTGGGTGTTACCTGGAGTTGACGACTTGTCGATTGAGCTCTTAGATCTCCCACAATATGCTCTAGAAAAACTATGGCAAGAGTGGGTAAAAAGTCTTCATTGCAAAGGTAAAATGGTAAATGGTAAAAATGTATTTACTTTTCCCCTTTTGATTCATTTTTTCATGAAAATATTAGGTTTTCTAAATATTTTTGACCTATTTTACCCCAAGGACTTGATAATACACTTTTCCTTACTTGTGCAGCAATTGATGATGGATGCTCAACAATGATGATGAGTCACATTTCGGCTCTTTTCTCGACTCGCTAAACTCATATTAAAATATTTCCAAGTATTTTTTTCCTTTTTGACTCATTAAATAGAATAAAAATGGGGGGTCTACTTTCAGCTCTTTTTCGACCCTTTAAAAGCAAAAAGATGGCTGAGCCCTTCTCTTTTCAAACCCGTTAATGCATGTGAAACATCATGCACCTCATATAAGTTTACCCTTTTTCTGGCAGGGATGCACTATTTACGAAAAAGGTACTCCTTGACTGAAATGGTTAAGTGGTTCTCTCAAGCATCATTTTCTACCATTTCGGGCTCGAGAGACACAAATGTACGGAAAGGGGCCATGTGGAGTTTTCTTTTACGTGTCTTCTTCAAACTCTCTAAACATGAAAAAGATACCGAGTTACACCTTTTTCAAACTCGTTAAACTATTAAATGACATCAGATTCGTCACCATGACGAACACGAGCTTCTCCTTCCTAGGGCTCGTTAAATATACTAGGTTAGATTTATCCAAAGGATGAACTTATAGTGAAAGAATATGTTATCCCCTTCAATCTTGTGATTAAAAAATAATTGGGGTACTTTCCATAAATGTTGGGGGAAAATTTGGAAATCTATCGATTCATGTCGGTAGCTTACTCTTGAACATGACACTCTTTACTTCGCGTCAGTTTGGAACATCCTCCCTTGTATCATTGAACTTCCTGGGTTTGGACCATTCATTTTTTCCTTCCACTTGATCTCTACCATGTCATTATGACCACCGATCCCATGGACCCAAAAGTTGCCAAACTTCCAGTTGTGTCGTTCATATGTTCCAGATTTGTCCTTCTACAGTTACACTTACCTCTGATTCTCTGTATCATCCAAAATCATTTTCATTCTCTCGTCTCACATCGATGATGTAGGATTCATTATGGCTCTCCTTCGACACAGTCACTTTCCATCACCATCAGCTCATTATCCGAGATGTTGATTGGGAGACTCCCTTCTAGTAAGTTAGAGCTTGCATGCCTTAATGGCAAGTTCTTTGCACTCGATGACAAGTTCACATCATTGGCTTTCAATCGAGTGATTTCACTTGTGTTCAACTTCAGTTTCTATATTCACATTCCGTGAATTGTGTTGATAGTACCTTGAGGGCCCTTTTCATTAGTGTTGGTTTCTCTCACGCTTGTTAATAGTTTATATCATTGACTCGTAATCAAGTGACTTTATAGCATGTTAGATGTCAACACATCTATTCACATGATAGAATATGTACTTTGATCAGGGCGTGCTGGAACGCAAGACCCTAGACTCAACTCACATAAGTCCAGGTTGTGAAGTGGTGTGACATGGTTTACAATGATATGCATGTATCTTCCATATGGTTAGCTGCGACAAGACCATGAGTTATCATATGTGATCCTTCTCATTAATGGATGGCTGCAACCATACCTTGGTTTTGTTATGATCCTCTTTGGCGGATGGATGCGCCCAAACCTAAATCCTATTACATGATCATTCTCTAGATGGTCGCGTCCATGCCACGATTCATGTATCATTTGACAAATATGTCATTTTATGTATATGTATCTATACTTTCTTGTAGGTTTTCCAATGACAGGCTGGTTCCCCATACTAATTTATAAAGCATATCATCCCTCACTCTAGCTCAATCTTTACGCTTTAGGGGGCATCTGTTACACAAAATTTTATCACTATCCTTGTACTCCTTGTTCCTTGATCATGGACGATCTCTACAGTGAACCCCACATAATTTTCCTTCATGGAGAAACTCCCATTATGTCCCTCTTCCTGATCATATCATTTCCCTTTTGCACCATTTCCCCTAAAACTTCTTTTTTGCCCAGTTTACCAGGTCGGTGCTAATGACCTTTGTCTCCCCTGTTCCAATGTGTAGAGATTAGAACTATTCCCTATGCTGACCAGTGCAACTAAGCTATGTTCTAGTGACATCAGTCCTATTATGGAAATCTTTTTAGATTAGAGCCAAACCTTTGAGCTCAAGAATCTTTGTAACAGAAGTCTGGTAAATGGTTTGGATGGATGGGGTCACGGATGACAGTTTGGGTTCCTTTCCCCTATAATGATGGAATTACCTCAAGGGATCAGTCCTTCTCCCATGAGAACAGGATCCATCTCTCATCCATATTTCCTATATAAACCTCCCTTCTTCCCAAGCACAATCTAGTTAGAGTGTTGGTTGAGTGTGAGTATGCTATTTTCATTAGACAAGCAAGCTATTACTAGTTGTAGCCATCTAGTTGTGTGAGGGAGAAGTGCGTCTGATTTAGAGTGAAGCCTAGAGGGAAGATACTTTAAACTATTGTCGTTTGAAGCCATCATGGAGTGCTAGAAGAAATGTGTGGGAACCTAGTCTTGTTAGAGGAAGACTACGACATGAAGACAAATGGTTTTAATCTCTCTTTGATATTAATATATGCAACTATCGATTTATTTCCTACATGTTTTGTAATATTACATATTCGTGTCTTAATGCTTCTTGACTGATTAAGTAGGTTGAATTGCAGTTTGTCTATTATTATGATTGTGTGTTGTTGTTGTTTACTTGTTTCAGGAGCTTGAAGAACGAAGTGAGAGATATCTAGAGAAAGCGAGCAAGGACATCATCGAACAAGATAAGTGGACCGAGAGGTAGGCCCTCTTGATTGATTCTAACCTAAGCAAATCTTCCCTAGAATGTATTTGTTGTAGCTAGACCCATTATCGAGCTACAAGAATTTGTTCGTGTCTGCACTTATAATTTTGCTTCACCACAATGCCTCGGGAAATGTAGTTAGTGTTGTTTTAATGCAAGAAGGAAGACACACTAATTTTGAAATTAATTCAATCAAGGTAAAGTATTTACACAAACCTATTTAAGAAAAATAATTATTGGCAATACTAAATGCCATGAAGGAAATTTAAATTCAAAAGTTACATGGAAACCTAAAGGTTATTGTAAGTGATAGAGATCCCATTTTAACATGAAAAGTTTATATGGGATTATTTTTCTTCTCTTGGTACTCAATTAGCTCATATCTCATCTTATCATCCTCAATCCCATGAGCAAATTGAGTTAGTGAACAAAATTTTGGAAGGATATATTCATTTCTTTGTATCTAATAAATAGACACAATGGCTCAAGTGGTTACTTCTAGATTAATGGTGGTATAAGACTTCATTCCATACTATAGCAAAAACTATCCCATTTATGGCACTTTATGGATATCATTCATCGTCCATCACTTCATCTTTAAGAGAAATTTCTAACGTTCAAGTAGTGGAAGATCATATCGAGCATCAACAACATGTTCTCCAACTCTTAAAGGATAACCTTAGTCTAGTGCATAATCAAGTGAAACAATAGGTAGACCAACATCAGAGTCAAAGAACTTTCACATAGGCAACTGGGTACTTTTATGAGTACAACCATACAAAGAAAGATCCCTCAAGTAAGCCAATAAGGATAATAAATTATCACACAAGTAGTATAGTCCTTACAAGGTGCAGAAAAAGATTGGTACTATGGCATACAAATTGGAGTTGCCTACATCTTCTTGAGTACACCCAATTTTCCATCTTTCATGCTTAAAGATGGTTATCGGTGAAAATCTCGCAGTTCAAAAAATATTGTTAGATTTGGCGAGGAAGGAAAGATCACATTGGATCTTGAAGCAGTCATGGAAACAAGAACTCAACAACTACGGAATCGATCAATTCCAGAGTATCTCATTCAGTGGAAGAACTTACCCACTGAAGATATCACATGGGAGGATGAGAACTTTGTACAGAAGCATCCATAACTACTCAAGCGTTGAGGAAAAAAACTTTTTTTGAAGGAGAGGGACATGTTGGGTCCCTATAATACTATTGTAGCCACCTTATTGTTATTGTTATGCCCATGTAGACCCCATATTGTTTTTATTGCGCCCTTACATTATTATTGTTATGTAAGCTTTGAATATATTGTTAACCCTTAGACTCCTATATATACCAAGGAGGTCTCATCATTTGAATCATCCACGAATTATTAATTTATGTGATGTAAAAGGAGGTTCCCCTTTCGAAGAGGCTTATTTTGGAGTCATTGATATATTTCTTCTTATGCTTTGTTATCTGGTTACATACATGTATTTATAAGTTTTAGGCTTTCAATCATCAAGTTTCTTAACTAATCTCAAATCTATAATTTCATGTAGACTACAAAACTTTCCTGTAGAATTATAGGGCTCCCTATATGACCATCCTAAGAGCTTAGTGTTAGAACTTTTATTCATAATTAATTGATATCAAATCTATAAATACATAATATGGACTGCTATATTGTGATTTGGTGAACATGGGAGTTAGAGAAATCAACACTTATCTCTGTAGGGTTGTTTTCTATTTATTATATTATTTATTTATATTTTTCATAAGTAGGATTAAGTTTGTATTTTTACTATAGTAGAATAGGATTTATTTTCATGCAACTTTACTTCTTTTACAACTAGAGTTGGCCCCTTTCCTGCAACTTAGTGTAGAATTTACTCTTTTTAAAAGATGTTTTCTACAATTTGGTAGATATATATTTTTATACAACTATTTTAATCTAAGTGGTTGATCACTAGCTTTTACGCCTTTTCAGCTAACCAGAGATACATTTTCTTTCATCATATAGATTAATAGTTCATTAAAGAGTGAGAGGAAATGTGGCTTGCATAAATAGTGCAATATACCTCATAATATTGCGGAGACCTTGGGTTGACATAGAGACCTTTAGGGATGCAACATGGTTACTGGAATACTATGGGTTGTCCATTCTCATAAATAGGTCTAACAAATTATCCTCTAAATTTTTGTTTACCCTCAATTTTTTTTTTTACAATTGTTGAACGTGCTTTGTAACTAGACATTTTTTTCAAATATTTACCAGTTAACTAAATAATGTATTTCTCTTATTATGCATGTAAGGTGCTATCAATTCTTCTATAAAAAATGAAATGGAACAAGATACAAACAATAATTTTTCCTTTGCAAAGGATTTGATACCACACATGTTGATCTTATTCTAAAATTATGGATGTAATATTTAAATTTTGTATGCATGACACTTAGTGTAAATAAAATCATCACTCCATCTGGAATATCATGTTATAGGATCGTTACCACAAAATTTCTTCATATCGATCTTTAGAATGTATTGGTTCCTTGGTGTTGACTTGAAGCCTTGATGATGTGGATCTTAAATTGAAAAGCCATGATTATGGTTTTGTGATTCAATACTTGTTCTCTCTAATTGTGGTAAAATACTCCCCATATGTGATTGAGTCTAAACATCATGCTTCTCCTTATTCGTCATGATTTCCTTGGATCTCCATATCTCTTTTCAAGAGATTCTATAAAAATAACTTTTTATTTCTTCCTTGTTTTTAATCATGGATTTTTTCATTTCTTCATTCAAATTTATCATTTCTTCCTTGAAATTTTGCATTTATTCTTAGGTTTTAGTCATGGACTTTCATATTTCTTCCCTTAAATATTTATGTATTACTTCCTTGGTTTCCTCCATCTTCTGTTCCACACTAATTACTAATCGTTGCATTTGTGACAACTAATATTCCAACATAGTTACTCAATAATGGATGTCCTCTATTTATTCATGCATCATGGATAAAACTTTAGGAGGTTTAACTAGTTTAGTAGATTTTTGGATTTTTCTTTGTATCCATGTGAGAAAATGAGAATCATACTCCTCTTTATCACAAATTTAGTCATTCCTAATCAAAATTTATGTCCCTATAAGTTATGTAGCTTTAAAACCTTAATTTGGAGAATATATAAATGGCTAACATTTCTCTTGATTTATCTCTAAGATTTAATTCTTTCTAAATATAAAATTTCTTCTTGTAATACACTAGCATGTCACACACACACACACACACACACACACACACATTGAAATTCCATAATCACTCTTTTTAAATTTATTTCAGGACCATTCAAAAACACTAACTTCCATAAGGCATATCTCCAAAATTATAGTGAACTAGAATATCAAATTTTTACTAGGCATACGTCGTTCGTTTACCATATGTAAATTTTTCTTGCTCTTATTATTCAAGAAAAGAAAATTATGAAAAAAATTCCAAGTTCACTCATTTAAAACTTATTTTAGGACCATTCACAAACCCTAGTTTAGGTAAGTTATATCTAAGAAATTATAATGAACTGAAATCTAAAACATTTAATCGGTATGCCTTGATATGTCATCTTAGTTTTCTCTATATTTGATGGTGTGAAACATCCCCAAAAAAATTATAGTGAAAATATTGAGATGACGATTGAAACAAATTTCGCGACCTTTCACAAACCCTAAATTCCAAAACATATATCTTTGAAAGTATAGTGAACTAATATATAAAAGTTTAACCAAAATTTTCATAGTGATGTCTCCTAAATATGCTCAAAATCCCATAAAAGAAATTATGGTGCCAGATAACTCATTTGAAGTACGAACACACTAGGATCATAGTTTTGATACCAAATCTTATGAACCTCACACCATATAAATGAGAAGGAACCAATAATTACAATCCTCTTCAAGGGGGAAACCTCTTTTTACAATGAATATAATGTATAATACAATATTTTGTGATCCTAAGACTAGATCTCCTTAGTATATGTATAGGATATTAAGAGTACAATTATAATTAAATGGTATCATCAAAGGTTCTAACTGACATTAACAATATAACAACATAAATATAACATCTCAAAATTTAGGGATTAATAAGGATTTTTTGGCTTAAAATGATTCTTATATAGGGCTTAATAGATATCATCATGAATAACTCATGGAACAAGGTAGACTTGCTAATAGGTGTTGAACTTTTTTTTTACAAACTACTATGAGGAATAATTTGTTGTTACATAAAGTATACTATCAGTGTCAAATTATGGAAGAGACACTACAACAAAACCAGCGATTAGCGCCAGATTTAGCGCCAGATTTTAGTGCATTTTTTTTGTAATTGTGATGCAACCTGGCGCTAAATCTGGCTCTATTGTACAATTTTTAAAGCGTCCTTTTTTGCGTCTGATTTTGCATCCTTTTTCACTCTAGATTTTGCATCATTTTTTGCACCAAACTATGCATCATTTTTTGCGTCAAATTTTGAACCAAGATTGGCATCTTATTTTATGACAGGGTTTGCTTCTAGTTTTGCGTCATTTTTTGCATCTATTTTTCATTGTCTTTTGCTTCCTATTTTGTGTCATTCTTTGCTTCCATTTTTGCGCCATCATTTACATCAAGTTTACACTGTATTTTGCTTCCAATTTAACGTCTTTTTCTGCGTCCATTTTGTGTCAGTTTTTGCATCTAGTCTTACGCCAGGTTTTGTATCTAGTCTTACACTAGTTTTTGCTTCTATTTTTGCACCAGCTTTGTGGCCTATCTTTGCACCATTATGTTGAATTTGATAGCACCAAATTTTGCATCCATTTTTGTGCCAGTTTTGCATCTTTTTTTGAACCATTTTTTACGTCTACAATTTAACGTTTGATTTGTCTCCATTTTTCCCATCTCATTTTGCACCATATTTGGTCATTGTTTGCATCCAATTTTGCGTCGTTTTTAACCACCATTTCTTGCATCCAATGTTACATCATTTTGAGCATCCAAATTTTGCATTTATATTTGCATCTTATGTTGAGTCATTGTGTTTGTGTCCAACCTTGCATCTTATTTTGTGTCTAATGGTTACATTCAATTTAGAGCCATTTTTTACGTCTTCTTTTGTATTTGTTTTTGCACCAAGTTTTGCATCCAATTTTAAGCTATTTTTATGCCCATTTTTGCACCATTTTTTGTGTCTACTTATGTGTCCAATGTTGCACCATTATTTACGCCCACTTTTTCATCCAATTAAGCATTTTTTTGGTGTCTAGTTTTACATCGTTTTTACCATCCAAATTTTCATCTTTTTCTGCCTCATTTTGTGTCCACATTTACATATAATTGTGTGTCTAAGTTTGAGCCTAAATTTTCATCTGATTAGGCATCATTTTTTACATCCAATATGGCATCCTTGATTTCACCTTTTTTCAGCCCCATTTTGCATCTTGTTTTATGTCTTTTCTTACATCTTTTTTTTCTTTTTTTGCACCCAAGTTTGCATCCCAAATTTACACCATTATTTTCATCATCATTTGGCATCTTAATTTGTAACATTCTTTGCTTCTTTTTAACACTCAACTTTGCATCTTATTTTACATCTAGTTGTCTGTCTTTTTTTGCATCTAATTTGGTGCCCATTTATGTGTACTTGTTTTTTCCCAATTTGATATCCTTTTGTATGCCATGTTTTGTTCCTTTCTTTGTGTCAACTATTGCACAATTTTTCACTTCTAATTTAAAACACTTTGTATGTCAATTGTTTGCATTTTGTATTAATTCCTAGTTTAACATCCAATTTTACTTTCATTTTTGCATCCATGGTTACATCCGCACTTGACTTCTTATGTAGAGTATATTTTTCTTTACATATATGACCCCTTTTA